>JAHBCN010002513.1:0-90233 GCA_019359885.1 Listronotus oregonensis
AAGTAGTAATTTATGCAGTGGCAACAGCTTAATCATCCAGGAAAAAAATTAAATAGTTGCTCTAGCAAGATCTGACATAGTGTTTAAACTAGCAGAACGACACTTAATTTTTAAATCGTATTTGGGCCCATATTTTTAGGCTATTTTATTACATTATTTTAAGTTTTTTTTTGCTTTTGGTTTCCTCTGAAAAGATCTTGGTAAATTAAAAAGGGGAAAAGGGCTCTGATTGGCATACACTTAACTGGGATTTAAAAACCGCACGACCAAAAAAAACATATGTATTTACAAGCGAATCGTGTACCATTAGATTGTGCAATATTTTAGTAATAAAAAAATATTATAAATAGAAGCATTTTTCCAAAACTTTGTAATGACGGGGGGCCCGGATTTGAACAGTTTGTTCCCTATACTTTTTAATGTAAGGGGAAATTTATTGGCGTGCGTTTAAGGATATTTTAAATTTAAAAATAAAATTTAAAAAAGGGGTTTTAAAAACATAACAAATGTTTACAATTTATTTGCATACATGATTTATAATAAGTCTTTTTAAAATTGGTTTCGAAAATTGGTTCTTTTATAATTTTAAAATCTCAAGTCAAAAAAAAAGTTTTTCCTCACATTTTTAACGGAGTAAATCGAAAATTTTTTTGCAAATATTTTTTTATTTTGATCCTAAAAATGTTTGATTTCTAAAAATCCGGATTTCTTTAAGATTTTTGAAAAAAACAATTTTAATCCGCAATTTCATTAAAGATTTCTTGTCATAGAAATTTGGGGAAATAATGAAATAAAGTTTAAACTGGTGGGATTATCCAAAAGAATCCAAAAAAATTTTAAAAAAAATAAATTTTAAATAATTTAACATTTGGTGCATTTATAATTCTTTCTTTTTTACACTTAAAGCAGTCTTTTAAACTGTCGAAATATTTTTTACCACTTATAAAATTTATAGGAAATAGTTGTTAACTGCTGATAGCCTATTCCCACCTTGTTCGAATTAAACACATATTTTAAATTTTGTAATGGGGACTTAAAAAAAATTTTTTTTTCCATAATAAAGTATAAAATGGAAAAAAGTTAGTTCATTTCGCATATTCTATGTAGGGCATGAGCTAAATATGTCATATTAAGCAATTTAGGAAAATGTTCTTTTAACTGTCGTCCTGCATTCAGCATATATGCAGCACTATCCAAAAGAAACAAAACGCCACTTTTCTAAATACTAGTGACTGACAGTAGTAAAGTAATACTGTCTACTACAAATTTTTGTTATTGTCCCACTATTGATTTGAGAAAGAAATTTACTGTTAATTAAATATAAGTTTCCAGGTTCGTGATAACTTAAAGTTGCAACTATAATATTAGTGGCATATCTTCCCTTGATATCAGTGGTTTCATCGACACTAAACCATAACTTTTTTCCTTCCAGATTGTGTCGTATTTTGTACATAGTTTTTAAATAGACCTTATCAACATAGTTTTATGCAGAGTTGATTCGTCTGGTACTTTTATGTGGTAGTATTTTTTCCAAAAATTCCTCGGGGACCGATAATCTATTTTATGAAGAAGAATATCAGCTGCAATAAAATCTTTACACAAATCCATGCAGAAGTCTGCGTTTGATACATAATGTTCTCGTTCTGTAGATTTGGATGCCCCCGAAAAACTTTGCATATTTTCTAAATGTCGCTCAATTTAATATGGTTTCGTACAAATAAATTCAGAATTACAAATTCTGCACCAAACTCCAACTGCACCATTTTCTTAAGCCAGTCAATAAGCCTGATTTAAAAACCAAGCGTAGGTTAATGCGCATTTTCACGGCTTCTGCTTAGAGGAGTTCAGGTATAATACCTCCTCTGGCAGCTCCCAACGGAGCAACACGTGGTGCAACTTTTATGCATCCTTTTACAGTTTAACTAGAGAGGCTCTGAACTTCCTGCTTTCGTAGTTTCTTCATCCCTAGAGTGTCCAGGCTATGAAAACTGCTACCCGCAAAAGGTTTTCCTTTTTCTTTCACTCTCCAAATATTTAAGTCCCGTGTGAACAAACTCCCTCTCACCACACTTAAGATACCCACGGTACGTTAGTGCTTGGGCCACAGCCTTCGTGGACCTTTCAAAGATAAAAAATATTTCTTTCACTTTTAAATAAAAAAGTAGAATATGGAAGGGCCACTCCAACTTCATTTTTTTTTACTTGTACTCATTATTTATTTGCGTGTAAGCGACTTACACCTGTTTAAATATAACAAATTATGTTGGCACAAATATAATATGATTTACCCTGTGATTTACCCGATGTAACGGAACTGGTTTTTACGAGTTCACAACAAATCTGCCCGGAGAGTTTTCGTACTGCACTTGGAGAGTTGCATTACCACCAACAAAACTATGTTTGTGGGGTTAATTGCATAAATGAACCCTAATAGAGGTACAATCAAATATTTGTAAATTTATATAGACAAAAAGTCTATTTTACTTTTAAGTTATTTTATATAATTTATATAAACGCATTATAAAATATCATACTTTAATTTTTTTGTTGTTGCAAAAACTCTTCTAAATTTTTTACTATTGCCACGTCTTTTGTATTATTCTACAAGAAATCACACCGAATAAAAATATCAAAATAAAAACCGTAAATACCAAAGGAAGTTGAATTATTTATTGCATTTTTATTTGGTATATTCTATATCATTTTAAGCTTGAAATTGTAATGGTTTTTTATCGATGTCCGGTCCCTAGTAATGACACATTTTGTGCACTAAGTACTTGTCCGGGGTCTGAATTAGAGGCAACCTTTACCCACCTGTCAACCGAATAAAAACTATTTTTAAATAAATATGGTACGTAAATAAATAGATCGCGAATGGGTTGCATAAAAAATTGTGGTCAAGGTTATGATTGATTAAAAAAAAATAATTTAAATTTTTTAAATTTTTTTCTGTATAATTTCTATTCTTATTTTTTTTTGTTTTACATCGCAATAGATACGGATATTTTTTTTTAATTCGTTATTAAAAATTTCAATTATTTCTTTTATATTAAATTTCCAAATCTTTACTTTTGAAATTGAAAAAAAAATAAGTGGTAATTATGAACTGTCATGTAGAATAAAAAAATAAGAAGTAACATTATACAGGGAGTATCAAAAATTATTCAAAACATTTTTTTTCGATTAATTATAGCCTTGAGCATAGATTTTAACCCGCAATATATTTCTTTACATATTATATTTGTTAAAAAATAATTTTTATCCGGTTAGCAGATGGATGAAGGTCGTCCCTGATTCGGATCTCAGACTATACTGTCAAAAATTATTTTTTTTACAAAATTTACAAAGAAGAGAAGATAGAGTTTTGTATGGAATTCGGATCAAAAACCGTCATTATAATACAAGTCGTATTAACATCTTAACTATTTTGTTAAACATCTTTTTACGCCACCCAGTGTACCTTGTTTGGTTATTACTGGTCACCTTATTCAGTCAATATTTGTTTTTTCCCTTTGTGCTTCTGCTAGCATAAGGTTAAGCCAACAGAACCACATTAATATCTCTAAATTAGAAAACATTTTTAAAACAAGAGGCATGCCATATTTTTAGGCCGTCTCTAGGTTCTAGGGTTGCCGCGAGACACGAGATACGAGACGTCTCGTCTCGTCTCGTCTCGAAGCCATTTTGTCTCGTCTCGAGAGCATTTTGTCTCGAATTTCGAGACGAGACGAGACGAGACGAGATAAAATCCTTCGAGACAAGGTCGAGACGAGACGAGACGAGACATCTCGAAAAATTTTAATGACTAAAACTAACAATATATTTCTAGTTCTTAAGAATTATACAGGTTGTTTAAGATTTAGTGTTACAAACTTCGACAGCAGTTGGATCTTGCAAAATAAGTTTCTATAAACATAGGTCAAGAAATGCATCGTTTCAGAAATACAGGGTGTTAAAAAAGGAAGCTAAAATTAATTGCTTTAAAAAGTATATCACCCTGTGGTTTTATAATTTTTTAATTATTTTGAATATTTCACTCATGTACATATTTTCCCATAAGGAAGTGGTATTATGGAAAAATTACAGCGGAAATTCCACGTCGCCTAGGCAACGTGATTTTTCCACTTACTGTCAAATTGACAATACGAAATTTTTACGGTTTGTTAAATTAATATTTAATTTTAAGTTAATAAACTTTATCTACGTTTTTGATTCGTGAAATATTCCCCTAAATACCGCTCGTGCTTTAAAATTAACCAGATATTTTTTTACTCATGCGTGTATTTTTTAAAAATTTCACTTGGCCCTCAGACTCGTGAAATTATAAGAAAACACGCTATCGTAAAAAATGTTCGGTAATTTTTAAGCACTTGTGGTATTACCCCAGATAAAACAACTTAAAATACAACTATTTTGTCTCCTGATTTTTTTTAATTTTGCTTTGCTTTCAAGAAAAAAATTAAAACCGATTCTTTTTTTATACCCTTTTGAAAAGTAAAAGTTTTAATTTGTCTCTCGAAAAAAACTTAAATAACGAAAAAGTTGTATTTTAAGTTGTTTTATCAAAATAATTGTTTTAAAAAATTATGTACAATAAAAGCTTCTTTTTAACTTTAGGACCCTGCGTATTTCCAATTTCGAAACGATGCATATCCGAACTTATGTTTATAGAGACTTTTTTTGCAAGATCCAACTGCTGTTAAATATTTTAAAACTATTGCTCAAACACCCTGTATAATTATAAGAAAAATTTCTAGAAAACATTTTACCTGTGTTTTGTAATAGATTTTATGACTTATGTTTCATTATTTTAAGATTTTTTTTTCTATTTTGTGGACATTTTTATGTCACTTATATGTCCTATATTTTTATTTTAAATAAAAAAACAAATTATTAGCTTCATTATTTTATTTTTAGTGTTCGTAAAGTCCGAAATCACCAATTTTTCGAGACAACTACACAATTTTAAGAAAAGCTCAATCACGTCAACTTTTCTTTACAAGGCGTGTTATAAAAAAATATAAGCATTTATACAGGGTGTTCCATTTTAAAAAATATTAATTCATCTTCTTATTTCTTACAAGCTTCAAACACAAGAATGAACTAAGGAAAAATGTCAAAACATTTTAAAAACGCAACCGCTCTATAGATCTTTAAATAGTAAAAAACATGCAAGAACTATTGCCGCATCCCGAATAAAATGGTGTGTCGGCAAAGTATAGCAGGCGGCGCGGCGGCACTTTTTGATGCCTATGCAGAGGGTTGTTTTTGAATGTTTTTCTGCATCCTCCTTAAAATACATATTGCTTGCAGCAGATTTTGCAATTAGTTTATAGGTATATAGTGTACAGGGTGAGTCAACGATGGCGAGGAGTAAGTAATTTAATGCCTTGAATATAAGATGTGTAGATAATGTGCTTATGTAAGTATTAGGTACATGGTTAAATAGTATGTTAAATTTTAACGATATTTTGAATTAGACAGGGCACGTTCATAAAGTGTTAGGGTGCTACAAAAATATTTTTTTAAAATTTAAAATAGAATACCTATACCTACTCATATTTTTACAGTTTTGGATTATATTTATTTAATTCTAGAAATTCCTATACCTACTTTACATTCTATACCCAGAAAGTTACGTATGTATAAGAATATTGCCATTTAGGATAGTTTGGGTATACTTAATTATTATGGAAAAAGTTAAAAATTGGTAAAAAAATAAGAATGAACATTTTTAGCATTAAACATTGAAATTAATAATGTAATGATAAAATATGTGTGTTCCATTTAAACAATATGTCTTTTTATCACCATCTTGGGCCCTGTGCAGATATAAAAATTAGTTTAAAAAATGTGTAACATGTACCTAAAAATAAAAGTCGACGGGTCCAAGCATTTTTATAAAACTTCCGATCTTATTTTTATTAAAATTATCCTATACATTCCTACTGCACTGTATATTGAAATTAATTTAATTGAAATAAACCAAAACAACTCGAGACAAACGAGACAAAACGAGACGAGACGAGACAAACGTTTGTCTCGTCTCGTCTCGACCCTTGTCTCGTCTCGTCTCGAAATATATTATCTCGAAATTTCGAGACGAGACGAGACAAGGCTTTATCTCGTCTCGTCTCGTCTCGCGGCAACTCTACTAGGTTCTGCAACTACAGTATGTTTAACTTTTTTGCTCGTCGTATTTTAAGAAAAAATATAGTTAGTCATAACAAACAATAATTTTTTTATATGCCTTGTGGTTTTTAATTCTTTAAGTACACCATCATTTTAGGCTCCGTTTTACTATCAGTTGCGTTAATGCTAATCGCCTAATTAAGCATTTTTTTCTCTGTGGTTAGTTTAAGGGTAAGCCAGCAGATCCACATGAAATAACAAAACATTTCTTAAAGAAAAATGCATGCCATATCTTTAGGCCCTTTTTAGGCTCTGCAACTATCGTATTGTACTTTTTTCTTTATTTTTTTTAAGAAAAACCTATTTGGCCATATAACACTCCAATTTTTTTAAAATTACACCTATTTCAAAAAATAGAACAAAATGTTGAGTAGAAAAGTTATTAAGTTATGCTTAGGGCCTATTATTATTTTTTTTTTTTTGACAATTTTAAACTATCTTTGTATTAAACATATTCTTATTACTTTAATCTAATATTTTTTTGAAGTAGCTATACGAAATAACTTTTAAATAACTTTTTTAAAATTACCGCTTATTTATAAAATTTAACTGTATTTATACAGGGTGTCCTGATAAGGTCGTCCTCCGGCGATATCTCGAGAACCCTTCATCGCTGAGCTTTCGGAAAAAATATTTATGGTAAAGCCAGCCTCGAGAACATGCTGAAAATTATTTTCAAGTTTTCAATTCCACCGCTAGAGGGCGTAAAACTAAGAACAAAACTGAAAACACACATTATTTAATAATATGTCATATTACCTTATATCGTTGATAGTTTTTTTACAAACTATGTAAAGTAAGGAAACTTTTTTTATTTAAGCGTTTTTTCCTTACCTGTCAAATATAGGGAGGGAGAGAAGCAAATGTACATTTGAAAAAAATTGAATAACTCTTTTTCGGCTTAACCGATTTTGATAAACTGGGTCTTGTTTAAAAGAGCTTTAAACAGGGCTTAAGATAAAATATAATTCATTTATTTTTAATCGCACCAGTTTCTAGACTTTTTTATGCTCTTTTTAGTGGGCTTATAATAATAATATCATTGCATTTAAATTTTAAGAAAAAATTGACAAAATTTATAACTTTAACACAAATTAGTCTCTGGGGATAAAACAAAAAATAAATTAATTATACCAATATTTTATCTTAAGCCTGCCTCTTTCAAACAAGATCTAGTTTATTAAAATCTGTTAAGTCGCAAAAAAGTTATTCAATTTTTTTCAAACGTACATTCGCTTCTCCCCCCTCCCTATATTTAACAGGTAACGGAAAAACGCTTAAAAGAAAAAAATTCCTAATTTTACATAGTTTGTAAGAAAACTATCAACGACATAAGTTAATGGAATATTTTTGAATAATTCGTGTTTTCAATTTTGTTCTTAGTTTTACGTCCTCTAGCGGTAGAGTTAGAAACTTAAAAATAATTTCCGGCATTTTCTCGTAGCTAACAGTCAGGTTTTTACTAAATTTTTAAAAAGGCAAATATTTAGCTAATAATAATAAAAAAGTCGTATTTAACAAATAAAATTTATTTTTGTTTCAAATTCTTGTGGAAGTGTAGTAAAAGTGCTGAAGACGAAACATCTATCCTTTTCATCCATTGAATGCATTAATACAGTGTACCAGTATTATATATTTACCCGAATTTTATGGTGCCCATGGTGACATTGAAGTCGTCTCTGACCTTTAAATTGTCCAATTAATAAGCCTAATGTTACCATTCATTTAACTTAAATTTCAAACCTGTTAGTTTCATTTTTGGTAATGTTTAAACTCTTTAGTTTGTGATTACTCAAATATTTAAATAATTTGTAATAGGTTCATAAAGATAAAAAGGTGGCAAATAAATATTTCAAAAGTAAGGTAATATTATTTTCATTTAACATAGTGCCAACCTGAACTAAAAATTACGACGAGCGCTAAGCAAACGTCAGCGGCGAAGTTGTACAATATTGTACATGCTTTTACAATATACTACTTTAACACTGAACGCCAACCCCGACGATGTCTTCAATGCCAGCGACAAATTTATAAGTTATAAATTAACATTTAGCGTGATTAAAACCATAAAATGTACAAATACCTTTTGTGGTGGTAGGTGGTCTTTATTCAGGAGATCAAATGTTGGGTAGCCTATATTATAACACTATAAGGAAAGTTTGTATTTTCAAATTTAAAATATTTGGCATTTGCAATATAAAGATATGCATTATGCTGCTGTTTGGTTCTTAACGTGTTTTTAACTTAAAATCTCGAATCTATGACTACATGATTTATAAAAATAAAGCGATCATCATTTTTTAACTTGTTTAAAGTAAAACAAAAAAACTTTAAAGCAGAAAAATGTAGTGTAAGATCCTAACGACTTTATACCAGTTTTAAGAATTTATGAATGTTTTACATATTGTAATATATGATGTTTAAAATAAGGCACGAATAAAAATGGATTAAGTGCAAAAACCTTTTGACCGAGCATGCAGGCAGCAGTGAAATGGAACCGGCGTCTTTAGAATAACGATAAGTGAAATAAATTTAAAAGTTTCCCTGCAGAAACGACTTGAACGTCGCGATAACGGATTTAATGAACCCTATCGTCTACTGAGGCCTGAATGTTCTTACGCCGACTCACAAAGGGCCTTAATTTATGGCGACGCCGTCTGATTGTTGCATGTTAGTAAGTTTTCGGTTCCAAGTCAGGTCAGGATCCATTTTCCTTTAAGTATTTATTGCTTAACTTTAAACAGACCCGCATTAAAATATTAAGAATAAAGACCGCCCATCAGTGATGGGTATACTTCGAAAGGGAATCACAGTTATAAAGACATGATAATAGTGTAGCATTTAATAAAGAGTAATAAAAATTAAGTTCTTTTATATAATCATAGCATTAAACATTAATAGGTAGGTAGGTAGGATTAAAGTGAGTGGACTTTTTACGCCCTCCACTGCGACCGCTCGGTCTATTGTGGCTTACACCTTTTTATATTTCTCCCAATAGGATTGGACTTCTAATGAATCCGATACCAGATTGGGAGAGAGTTCTTACATCTCCTCTTACTCGTGTCGCTACCGGACAAGAGCACAATGTGTTCTGATGTGTTCTGGTGTCTCTGTCTCCTGGAGAGTATGACGAGCAGACGATTAGATCCGTCATGCCCTCCTCTCCCGGTCTAGTGATGTGGGTAGCTACCAGGTCCTTGTTACAGGAACCAGATGTTCTTTCTGAGGCCGCATCTCCGGCCTTACCCTATGAAAACGGTCCTATCCGCTTTCTGTTTAAAGCCAGGGAACCCTTTTCCCTATAAAGGCGGTTCTGTCCGTCTTCTGTTTGAATTCAAGGATCCCTTCCTAAGAACCTGTTTGTTCGGAATGGATTAGACCTTCCCCGTGAAACAGGCGCCGGTGACTTCAGGGACACCTTTTGAAACGGATTCACCCGTTTCGGTCGGCGCACCTTTGTCTGTTTGTGACCTTGAGTGGCACCTCTCGAAACGGATTTATCCGTTTCGGTCAGCGCACCTTAGTCACTTTTTTCCTATAAAAGCGGTTCTGTCCGCTTTCTGTTTGGAGCTAGTGAAGTAATAGTCCACCACGGCAGAGCCCCGCATTACTGCAGTAAGGCTAGATACTCTGAGAGGTCGCCCTCTATCTCAGAGGCACCGTTGGAGACACCTGTTTAAGGCACAGGATGTCATTCACTCTTCAGCACGGTATGCTAACACCTTGAGTTAAGCCTTGTGTTCATCTTAGCTTTGGATCCCGTTCCATACGCTAGCCAAAAGAGTTGCCGATAACCAGCAACTCTAGCGCATGTGTCAAAAGATCATACTGGGCCCAACCACGACAACGACGTGTGAACTCAGCGGATGGGTAAACATTAATAACAAACCAAATAATTTGGATTAAAGATTACAAAAACCATAATTATGAACATCGGACCCTATATCCGATTTTTCCGCATAAATTATTGATGTCAGTGGTATCAATGAATAGAGATAAATTCTATAGATATATTTAAAATTTAATTTTTAAGGATGGTTTATTTAAAACAAAAAATTTTAATGAAATTGTAACAACACTTCTCTATGATGCCTGCAATTCCAGAATTGCTAAAATAATATGTTTTATTGATATACATTTGTACTATCCATGGACTACCGGACTCCTGACTTTCCGTACGTTTCGCTATTTGTACCATTTTTTAAATGGAATATTTAAAAATATTTTAATTTCTAAAAATATTTATTATCAAACACCAAGTTCGTGACCCACCCTGTCTGGGTGGCTGTAAAATAGTTTTAATTAATAAACCCTCTTTTAGTTATTTACGGTTGACCGCGACCAGTAGCAGAATTTGTGTTTTTTTTTAAATATTGTTTAAGGATTTTATAATTCCAATTTTTAAAGTCTACCATATTGGGTGTTATTCTTTAGCGTTCACAATGTACTTGGCTTAATTAAAAAAAACATGTTAAAAAGCAAACATATTTTATTGTCTTGTTTTTATTCCAGTAGACCAGGTGTAGTTAATTAAAGTAGAAAAAATCACTTTTAATCCCTTTCTATCTTGTAAATCCTTAGTGTTTTACATACTCCGGAATACATCGAATTTGACTTTACCCTTACGTATTATTAGCATGTGCAATAAAAAATAATATATTTCTTTTAAATAGCCAAATTTCTTATCACCATAAATAACATTAAATAAATAATGTTCACCTAAAATTTACACAAATAGTTTTAAACTTCAAAAATAAAAAATAATTTATTTATACATTTTTTGAATGCATCTCTGAATATAGCATATTATGTATTTGTTACAGTCAAAAACTGGCATGACATCTCACGCTAAATCCTTTATAGTACAGTTTATGGGAAAAAAAGGTATGTGACCTCCGAACTTTTTGTACAGTTTTAATTTTTATAAAAATTGGAATTAAGTTCCTTTTACCTTCTAGATTAAAGTTTATATATGCTTAAAGTGTGCTATTTATTTTTAGGGGTAAGAACCACCTACATTAAAAAATTAAAAAAACTATAGAAATAGACGTTGTGCAAATTAAAATCATATCTAAATATGTGAAATAATAGTATATTATATTATAAGGATTAAAATTGCATCTTTTTTTACGAGCAATTTTTGCATTGCGAAGTGGAGCGCAGCGCAGCCGAGCGAATGTAAAATTGCGAGTAAAAATAAGCACTTTTGTATGATATATACTATTTTTTGTTCAACTAACTCAAATTAATACATTTAGTTATGTAAAAATCGTGTTTTTTTAATCCTAGAATTAAAAGTAGCACTTTTAATCCTAGGATTAAAAGTGTTGCTAAGCAACGAGCACATTTTTGTACATTATGAGAATTGATTGCTTTTGCACCTGAAAATAGAACAAAATGTCAAAATTTTTTGACTGTTGGAGAAAAATATATTTTTATGTTGTAAGTTATAATTTACATTATATTTGTAACTTTTTAACCCTTAGAAATTACCCTTAATAACAAAATTACAAATTTTTTTTTAATCTTAAAATTATTTTAATAGTTTATCGTATAATAAATATTATATTACAAAAACTTTACCCTTAGAAGGTGATTTGTGATTCACAAAAAAATGTTTTTGACAAATTAAAATATTTTAATGATACTTATAATATATGAAAACTGAATATAATTTATTATTAACTTACAGTACAGTACAATTTATTGCATTGTTTTAACCTTGAAAAACCACCCGTAACAACGAAAAAAAGTTTAATTATTCAGTTATTTTCAAAAATGACTCTTTATTTAAAAATATATAGATTTAAGATTGATATAAACATTTTTTAAAAGGCTAAAAAAGAAAAATAAAAGTATTTTATGTTCATTATATAATACTATACATAACTCGAGTGGTAAACAGTTTTAGCGCACTCAAGTGAATGCAAAACTCGCCTTTGGCTCGTTTTGCAAACTTTATTTTGCGTGCGCTAAAAATCTACTTACCACACTTGCTATGTAATATACTATTATCTACAACCGTGCGGTAACTAAGGTTACAAACACTATTTTAAGTGTGGTAAGTGTCACTCTACCGCACTAGTGTGGTAACTGTTACTTTACCGCCGTAGTGCGGTAAGATAATTTGTACTAAGGACTTTTTAAAAATATTGTTTAATAATTATTTATCCCACGTAAATTACCTAACATACTTATAATATACCTAAAAATTAAACGTAATAGTCGAGTTGCTCACATTTCCTATATTTACGACTGCCGATTAAAATGGCTTTTTTTTTGCGGTGGTGTCATTTTGACAATGGCTCACACCGATTGAGGTAACTGGTAGTTTAATCAATTGGTAGTGTAAAATTGGGATTTAACGTCAAAGAAAAATTATCATCACAAAAAAACCTGACGGTTGTAAATAAAATACTCGCCTTTGGCTCGTTTTGCAAACTTCACTTTGCGTGCGCTAAAAATCTACTTACCACACTTGTTATGTAATATACTATTAATTGTAATTAGAGAGTTTTCTCTAATCTGTTGGACGACTATCTTTATTTCTAGCCAAATCTGGATTTGCAAGAAAACTCTTTTTATGTGCTGATTTAAAGCGTCAATCATGAATATTTTTTTAATTTTATTAATTGTTTCAATGTAGATTAGCTTAGTAGACCAATTGTACTTCAATAATTGTACTCCTGAGGAAGAATATAATAGTTTTTGAAAGCTTATAAAGGGTATATTCGTGAATATTACATTATTCCTGTATATCACACTTACAAACAAAGATATAGACAATACTCCAAAAATCGTACCGGGAACATACGCCTGTTTTTTCAACGATGACTTTCTTAATTTTAATTTTAAATAAACAAAAAACCAAAATATTCTGTACTTTTCAATATTTTTATATCTTTTTTTATTTTTTCAGTTATTTTTAAAATTGTATATTTTATCAGAACTTTTTTTCTTTTTATTTAAAACGTTAAATTTTAAAAATTAGGCATTCTAAATCACTGAAACGTATGGGATACATTACTGACACATAAATAAAAAAAATTGTTAAAAGAATATCTTTAATTCTATATTTATCAAAAAATTAATCAATTTGTGTGCTGATTTTTTTGTCAGAAAAAGTAAATAATATTTTTTTTGTTATGCAACTTCTTTAATTTTTATTGTAACGACTTTAAGTCAAAATCAAGTTCATTTTAAAGATTTTTCATAGTATACATAGTACTACTAAAAAATTTTCAGCATAGTTGTCTATAAAACTATTTTGTTTTTTATTTATTTAACGTTAAATGCATATAATAATAATGTCCGCTAAATAAAAAATTATTTTTAACCAGCCGTTTCTCAGTACCCATTAACGGATGAAAGAAAAAATCAATCTTTTCTTTTTATATAGGCTTCATTTTTTTAAATATTTTTTGTAGAATGTAAATTATTCAAGTTATTCGAGAAAAACTATAGAAAAACGTGTTTTTCTTTCATGAAAAAAGACCATTTTCAATCAGGAATAACTCAGAAAATATCGACTTACCAAAAATTGTTCATAAGGAACTTTTTACTTACAATTTATAACTTTATCGATTTACGAAGTTATTTTCAATGGTATATTTTTCACCCCCTAGAAGGGTTGGCTACCACCCTCTAAGTAAAAGCACACCACGGCACTATATAAACTTTGTTTCTGGGGCTATTTTCCACTTACTATCCAAGTTTCAGGTCGATTGGAACGGTACATTATAATTCCTAGGGAAAACCCCTCATTCACTGTACCATTATAGGTTTTTACAAGATTATTTCTGAAGTAAATCATTACAACTAACTAACTAGGTATACCTTGATTAATTTACAGCTCCCCACAATTGTTCCAAAAATATGTAAATGCCATGTTAAAATAATCAGTCAAAAGATATCTTTTTAAGCACCGTATATAAAGATATCAGGAAACAACAATCTAAAATGGCAAAGAACTCATCTATCGTTGAGATGGAATTGGAGCTTGAAAGTGGACAGATTTATTATCTTGGGCCACAATTTACAGCCTTGTCACCATGTGTGGGGCCGACACCAAATCTTTCGACATCATTATAAGTTGGTCCTATTTTATAGTGTTTTGGTGTATGACGGCGACTTTAATTAAAACCGAAATTCAAATTTATTATATTTTCTTATTAGCGTTGGTGGATATTTTAACAAATGAATAGCTTTTATTTAAACAATCTTTAAAATTAACTAGATACGATTTAAAAAAATGCCATATTATTATCTGTCGGATGTGCGAGACGTCATAAATTAAATTGTAACTTTGCCTGTTATATTAAAAGCATAAAAGTATTATTTTGAGAAATTATAAACCTATTTAATACTTATCGTGTGATGGTCTAAAGATACCAAAACCATTTTTTTTTCAATGCCATTACTAATACGTGTTCTTATTTCAGGAAGAACGATGGGATTTTACTAATTATGTATTTTTAAACTTTTTTCATATATTTTATTATTAGTATGTTTACTCATACCATGCCAAATAATATAAGGATTTTAGTACAGTGTGTGGGGAGAAAAAAATTGTGTGACCTCAGGACTTATTTGCAGTTTTAATTTTTATGAACATTTGGAATTAAGTTGATTTTATCCTTTAGATTAAAGTTTATACATTTCCTGTATTAGTTGCCTCGTCCTCCAGAAGTGCGGTGAAAATGTTTTCCATGTTTTAGAACCATTCCTAACCTGAAAGCGTGACCTTGGGAAGTAATAGTTTTAGGATTTTTAAAATGTTTTACCTAAACAGTAAAACATGGGAGTCACACCAAATATAAACCTGATGCTATTGGTCTCAAGGGAAACACTTTCAAAAAAAAACTTTTTGTTTTGGAATTTAAAAAAATATATTATTTTTTTGAGTACCGCACCAAAAAAAAATCTATGTTTAAAAGGCTAATCCTTAATTTGTATTTTTTTCCTAAATTTAATCAAATTTTATCCTTAAGTTCCAAAGTAAGCAAAATTATCTATGTTTTATTACAACCAAAGCCAGTTAAAAATGTTTTCTTATGCAAATATTTTAAATGTCTCTAATTTTAAGACAAATGGAGATATTTTTGCGAATTTTTGAATCTGACGATTAATTTTATAAAGTTTGCGAAAAAATGGAAATGGAAGATTTACAACTATGAAAATTTTTACTTAATATTTATTTTACAATATATTTTTATATTTTTTATTTAAATGTATCAACTATTACACGGTAAAAATGCTTTCGGGGCACAGGCGCGGAAAAATCGTGTTCTTTCATCTTTCGGATACCAAAGGGGAAGTTATTGTTGGTTACACGCAAAAAAAACTTTATACTAAGATCACACAAGTCGTGTATAAAATTACGTAAAAAAGCGATTTTGGCATGAATCCAACCAGACTTTTCAATTAATGAAGCCAACATAATAATACAGAACATATTTATTAAAGGGAACTTACCTGACCATCCAAAGTACGGTATAAATGTTTTCGACTATTTAGGATAGTTCCCAACGAAAAGGCGTGACCTTAAAAAGGTCAAGAATACATAAGCTGTTAAACGTAAAATGCTTAGACAGAAACTGCTTTTGCGTCGGTTATCTCTTGAGAATTCAAAAATAAAACTAAATAGCATCACTGGAGCTCTGGCTAAGCTCGACCTGGTAGTACTAAAGCTGGCGATTCCCTTGTAAAAAAGCCCCAAAACAAGGGTGAATTAAATAAAGCAAAAGGAAATTATCACATAATACATGGTCCGTGGTACTAACCACTACTAACCATGGGGAAGGGCGAAGGACTCAAAAAATTAATGTCACGTAAAAAAGGAATATTTAAAAAATATCTTTGATCAAAAACAAAACAACGTTAGTAAAATAACATTTATCTCATTAAAATGTTACCTAATAAAACGTTATTTTCTTCTAAATTATTAATAAAAACATAAAATATACGAAAAGTATTACTTTTCCTTCCAAAAAGTTAAATTAAAATAATTTCTATATAAATTGATAAATAAATCTCATTGAAATCTCTATAGTAAACCGTTGCGTCCTACGTCCATCTACTTAGATATACTAAACAAAAAATTTGTTGAGAAAATTATTTATTTTTTGATAATTGTAGAGTTACCATCTTTAAGATTATTGAAAATTAATATAATTGATAAAATCGTTTTCCCAATTTGTTTTTGAAACATAAAATAAGCATCAAATGCATTATTTAGCTGAAATACATCTAAAATCTAAGTGATACTTTTCTTCGAAAAAGGGATAAAGCCTAATTTATCATAGGCATTTTGAACTTTCGATGGAATAAAATTTATAAATAAAATTCGATGTGATCAGATCTTCCTTACTGCGATGAAATTTTTCACTTAATGTCATTATTGAATTTTGTTACGTTTAAGGCTTAAAAAACTTATTTTGAAAAAAACTATTTTTTCAGTATTGTGAGTATTATTAATTATTACTTACTAAACGTAAGAGACGTAATGCTGCTTACTGAATTAAAACAATTTTACTTGTGGAGTTTTTGAATGAATTAAGAAAACAGGCAATGGTAACAGTAGCAGTAACGGTAACGGTGTAGTAGAGCAAACGTACGTAAGCTAAGACAGTAACAGTATGCCTTTGAATCGTTTTCTTTGTTTGATGCCAAGAAATGCAGCTTTGCTTGTACTCGTAATACTTTATTTTAGAAATACCGGTTGTGATTACACGCCTTACTTTACTTTTTCGTATCCGGAATAAGTTTCTCGGCCCAGTATTGGGTTTGCCTAGTCATAAGTCGTTAAGGAAACACTGCATGGGGCAGTTTGGGCATGTCAAGAGATGTTTCATTGTCTGTACTGCGCCACAGTCACACTTGTCGTCATTTGGCTCGGATAGTCTCCATCTGATCAAGTTTGTTTTTACACGCCTAACTAATACGACCACAACAACAAGTTTAGTTTTGTCTTTCGAAGAGATAAGAAGTTAACAGACAGTTAAAGGTTAACGAGTTGTCATAATAACGTTACATTGAAGTGTTACCATAAAAACGTTTGTAAACCTGATATCCAATAAAAAGATGTAAAACCAGGAACCGTGTTTTTATATGGGGTGTCACGTAACATTTGCAGGCAAATTGCAGGTTAGTTCCACACAGGTTAGACATAAAAAAGTATATGAGGATGACCATGTGGCACTGATTTCTCGCACTCATTAGTGGAAGCAAATAAAAACTAAAATAAAGCAAGGACACTAGCTGAGGTTACACACCAAGCTAGTGTCATCACAGCCTAGAGTCGGGAAAGTGGCCGCTTTTGATCTTATCGTTAGCAGTCGTAGACATGAGGTTTCACACAAGCTAAAAAAAATAAATAAATAGATGATGAAAATAAATACCCCATCTAATTTCGAAAGCTGCTTTGCTGTAAGTTGATTAAAAAGGATCAAGATCTAAACAAATGTATACTTCATTATTAAATAAGGATTTATTGGGCGAATCTGTTATTAAAAATAAATACACAATAATTTATTTTATACTTATTTACAAAAAGGATCGGTCGATTTCTATGTAAAATAACAAAGTGAACTAATGCGGCTAAAAATACTTTTAAAAAAATGAATAACCAATATTTAAGTAACTTGGTAACACTGTTCTCCAAATAAAAATCAGTAAAAACTATATGGCGATGGTTTGCTTAATACGATACAAGCATTTCCAAACAGTATAGAGACATTGCAAAAATGTCGCGATAAGTATATTATTTTAAAAATATTGCATGTAAAATTAAAAAATATTTTTTAATCTTATAAAAATTTCAATTTTTGCCACGTGATTGACAATATCCAAGCCGCATTTTTTTGCTATGCAAAAACGTAAACTATTTCTACGCCTAGGCATAAAAGTAAATCACTTTTCTTCTAGGTATAATACTGCAAAAATTATATAACGTACTCACAATATGTTACTTAATAAAAAGAAGGAATAAACATTTTAAAAAACTTATTTATTTACAATAATTTACTCGTACTTTTGGGAAATAACAAACACAAACGTATACACACTTTGGCGACCATCGCAAATACCGGTGATTTTTCTTGTTTGTCAAACTGACAATCAATAAAGGTAATTATAGTAACAACATTAAAAAACCCTGTACTGTTGGCTTTTAATAATTTATACATTTAGAAATAGTTATTTGTGCAACCAATTGGGAAAAGCACTATTTTTCGTAACGCGCTGATTCTGAGTTATGAAAAACAATGTTTCCCAACGCGTTTCACACAATATTTTTTCTTATTTTAAATATGAAATGATTCTTTTTAATTCAAGTTTAAAATATAAAAAAACTTTGGAACTCATTGACATTGTCAAATATCTTACTTTTATTACCAGTTGCAAAAAAATAGTTTTCATAACTAGTTATGAGAACTAAGATAGTTGACGTCAATGAGTTTGGAAAAGTGTCATTTTAAATGTCAAAATTATGAAAAAATATTTGCGACTCGTCTATAATACCAACAAACGTACAGCTTCGCTATAAAAAGTATAATTTTTACTTTTCATTAAACACTATACTATTTTTTTAACTGATTTTTATTTTATAGTAGGCCAAAAATTATTATTACGCTGTTGTATTAACACTTTTTTTATGGGTAAGAAGACTTATTTTTAAAACCCATAGGGTTGTCCGAATAATGTAGTATGACAATCGCTACGTCATCAATTTAATGGCCGCTTGCAACCGCCACTCTTAGCACCGGTGGTCCAATTATTATAGATTTTTTTTTGTAAATATTGTAATAACCTGTAGATTACCGAAATCAAGAAGCCAACCAAATTTTTAGCTAGTTTTTTAAACAATTTTTATTAAAAAATGGCTTTTTTTTTTTTTTTTTTTAATATAACAAAAAGTACTGACTTTAGTCATGAAAGACCGTTTGTAGAGAATTTAAAAACCTACAAAATGATTTTTGAAAAATCCCGATCTGACCATTTTTCACCGAGAAAAGCCGGAAAAACGCTTAAAACAGACCTTTTTCAAAAATTCCTATCTTTGGTTATTTTCAATATTAAGGGCTAATTTTTTGTGAAATGATAGTCAATAACATATACTTTGAGCTGCCGAAAGATAAAAAGTTGTCGCGTTACTAGTTTTTATTTAATCGCACTATAAACAAATTAGGCCCTTGCCTTTTAGGTGCCGTAAATATTAGGCAAATGGTCCGATTTAAATTTTTAAATCGGCTTTTTAAAGTTGAGATTAAAAGCTACAAACCGTAAATTTTACATTTTCATATAAGTTTAAAAAACATTGTTAAAAATGTTTGTGAACCTAGAGCGTCGAGCGAAAATTCGCTACCGAGGCGTACTGAGTCAACCGTGGAGGGCACCCAGCAGCGAAGGAAAAGCGAGAGACGGGATGCGTATCGCGAATTTCTTGCTCAACGCTCTAGTTTCACAAGCATTTTTAACAATGTTTTTTAATCGGGATTTTTCAAAAACCATTTTGTAGGTTTTTAAATTCTCTACAAACTCTACTCTAAAGTAAAGAGATATAGCCAGTGCTTTTTGTTATATTAAAAAAAGGCCCTTTTATATACTTATTGTTTAAAAAAATTACCTGAAAAAAAAATGGTTGAATTTTTAATTTTAGTAATCTACAGGTTATTCCAAAAGGCATAGGTTGATAGGTTTAAAGTGAGTGAACTTTTTACGCCCTCCACTGCGACGAGACTTCTAATGAATCTGATACCAGATTGGGAGAGAGTTTTTACATCTCCTCTTACTCGTGTCGCCATCGGACCCGAGCACAATATGTGTTCTGATGTGTTAGTTGTGGTTATCCCTGTCTCCTGGAGAGTATGACGAGCAGACGATTAGATCCGTCATATGCCCTCCTCTCCCGGTCTAGTGACGTGGGTAGCTACCAGGTCCTTGTTACAGAAACCAGAAGTTCTTTCTGAGGCCGCATCTCCGGCATTACCCTATGAAAGCGGTCCTATCCGCTTTCTGTTTAAAGCCAGGGAATCCTTTTTCCTATAAAGGCGGTTCTGTCCGCCTTCTGTGTGGATTCAGGGATCCCTTCCTAAGCATCTGTTTGTTCGGGATGGATTAGCCCTTCCCCGTGAAACAGGCGCCGGTGAGTTCAGGGGCACCTTTCGAAACGGATTCACCAGTTTCGGTAGACGCACCTTTTTCTGTTTGTGACCTTGAGTGGCATCTCTCAAAACGGATTTATCCGATTCGGTCAGCGCACCTTTGTCACTTTTTTCCTATGAAAGCGGTTTTGTCCGCTTTCTGTTTGGAGCTAGGGAAGTAATAGTCCACCACGGCAAAGCCCCGCATTACCGCAGTAAGGCTAGATACTCTAAGAGTTCGCCCTGTATCTCAGAGGCACCGTTGAAGACACCTGTTTAAGGCACAGGATGTCATTCACTCCTCAGCACGGTATGCAAACACCTTGAGTTAAGCCTTGTGCTCATCTTAGTTTCGGATCCCGTTCCATACGCTAGCCAAAAGAGTTGCCGATAACCAGCAACTCTAGCGCATGTTCCAAAAGATCCTACTGGGCCCAACCACGACAACGTGTGAACACAGCGGTTGAGTCCGGAAGTCATGGCACAGTTAGATATCTGTTAAATTAGTTACAAAAATGAGCTTTTTTTGCTATAATGATTGGACTACGGCGTGTTTTAGCGTGACAACCGTTCCGTTTACCAGTTTTTTAATGTCATGATGTTTTTGATCCTGACGTTCTAATTCTTTTAAAACGTATTATTCACTGTCAAACTATGACGTAGCGATGCTTATCTTACGGCGTTCGGACTCTAAGTTATGTTTTTCAATATAAAAATAAAAAGTGATGTCATTTAATGAGAAAATCTTAAAAAACATTTTTAATACAAGGTACAAGATCTAGTTAGTTATCATATTTAAAAACGTACCTGAAATAAAACTGTCGTAAGTCTCCGGCGTAATCTTGGCAGACCTTGGAAAGCAGAAAATTTATAGAGCAGGGATGAAGAAGCTGCGGACGTGCATACATTATCGCGATACAAGATGATGTATGATCAGTTCGCGAAGTCACACGTCCCTTGGGTCAGATTTTCGGAAACGAGTTTTTTTCTTGAGGTGATACGGAAATAAATTGAAGTTTTTTTCTTATTTCGTTTTATTTGCAATGCCGACTGCTAGAATTTATTGATATTCTTTTTAACTCCGAAAAAATAGAAAAACCAATTACTGCATTTGTAAAAACGTTATTATTTCAAGGATACTTTTATTAAACTTTTTAAATATTAACGTAACAATTGTAGTGGTACCAATATTTATTATTATTACTTTTACTTTTAGTGAACATGGGGGTAACCTAAGTATTTTTAAGGTATTCTAAGGATTTAAAAGTTTGATTTGATTAAGAAGACGATACTTATGAGCCCATTCTCAAAACTCATGCTTAGTTATAATGTATTGTGTTTAAAGTATATTTTTATTTTTTGTGATTTGACAAGCTTGAGAAATTGTTAGAGTGAAATAATCCATAAAAGGCCAGCCATAAAATCTAACCCAATAGTGCAAATTGTGCGTCCGGCCTACTACCTAATTCCAGGACAGTTTTTTAAACAAATTAGGATAAAAATAAATTTTTATGGAAAAACTAATGCTTATATAGGGTGTCATTGTTTGAAGTCCCTAGAATAAACGGATTGCAAGCCTCGAAAAAAACAAAACATTTAAAAAATTTCGTTTACAAATAAACTGCTTGTTTTTTTAAAGTTTCCTTTCCGCTGGCAAGTCTTGCAAAATTAGGAAAAAAATTAAATATTAAAAAAAAAACAGTTTTTTTTAAGTTTGACAGATAAGACAGCTGTGTTGCCTTCAAAAAAATATAAAATGTTCTCATTAGCCCAACAAAACAAATGCTGTCACCCGTTAAAAAATGACGTTTTATTAAAGTTTGACAGCTAAGACCTTCCTGTGTTGCTTTCAAAAAAATATCAAAATGTTCTTTTTAGCCTAACGAACTAAATGGCGTCTTTTATTGGTGATGGCAAAAGACTTGCAATATTGAGAAAAAAAATATATTTAAAAAATGACGTTTTTTTTAAATTTCAACAACAAAAAATAACAAAATTTTCTCTTAAGCCCAACAAACTTAATGGCGTCTTCAATTAGTGCTGGCAAGCCTTGCAAAATTGAGATTTTTTTAATGACTTTTTTTTTAAATTTAACAGATAAAACCTTTTTGTGTTGCTTTTTAGAAAATATCAAAATATTCTCTTAAGCCTAAAAAACTAAATAGCGCCTCTCATTAGTGCTTGCAAGCCTTGTAAAATTAAGAAAAAAAATCAAAATATTTAAAAAAAATAGTTTTTTTTTAATTTTACTGCTAAGACCTTTCTGTGTTGCTTTCAAAAAAATGTCATAAAGTTTTCTTAAGCCTAACGAACTAAATGGCGTCTCCCACTAGTGCTGGAAAGTCTTGCAAAAATGAGAAATAAAATATAATATTTAAAAAATTACGTTTTTTTTTTAAATTTGACAGATAAGACCTTCCTGTGTTGCTTTTTAGAAAATATTAAAAGGTTCTCTTAAGCCTAACAA
Organism: Listronotus oregonensis; assembly: GCA_019359885.1. Taxonomy (NCBI): domain Eukaryota; kingdom Metazoa; phylum Arthropoda; class Insecta; order Coleoptera; family Curculionidae; genus Listronotus; species Listronotus oregonensis. The sequence continues at coordinate 22,801 of JAHBCN010002513.1, forward strand.
ACTAAATGGCGTCTCCCATTGGTGCTGCAAGCCTTGCAAAATTGAGAAAAAAATTAAATATTTAAAAAAATATATATTTTTAATTGGACAGCTAAGATCTTTCTGTGTTGCTTTTTAGGAAATATCAAAACGTTCTCTTAAGCCTAACGAACTAAATGGCGTCTGCCATTAGTGCTGGCAAGCCTTGCAAAATTGAGAAAAAAATGAAATATTTAAAAAATAGCTTTTTTTTTTTAATTTGACAGCTACGACCTTTCTGCGATGATTTCAAAAAAAAAATCAAAATGTTTTTTTTAGTCTTACGAACAAAATGGCGTTTCTTATTAGGGCTGGCAAGTCCTGCAAAAGTGAGAAAAAAGATAAAATATTTGAAAAATGACGTATTTTTATAATTGACAGCTAAGACCTTCCTAGGTTGCTTTTAAAAAAATACAGAAATGTTCTCTTAAGCCAAACAAACTAAATGTCGTGAATAAAATATTTAAAAAATGACGTATTTTTATAATTGACAGCTAAGACCTTCCAGGGTTGCTTTTAAAAAAATACAGGAATGTTCTCTTAAGCCTAACGAACTAAATGGCGTTTCCCATTAGTGCTGGCAAGCCTTGCATAATTAGGAAAAAAATAAAACATTTAAAAAAGGAAGTTTTTTTTTTTTAATTTGATAGCTAAGACTCTTTTGTGTTGCTTTCAAAAAAATATTAAAATGTTCTCCTAAGCCTAACGAATTAAATGGCATTTCTATATGTTTTCTATAATATATACATATATATGTATATATATATATATATATATATATATATATATATATATATATATATATATATATATATATATATATATATATATATATATATATATATATATATATATATATATATATATATATATATATATAATATATATAATTGGGCATGATAATAAGTCAGTTGGTTATAATTTGGCTCTGTGTGTGCCAAATTTGCACCAACCTGTATATTTTAGGTAAACATGTGTTTTTTTAATAAGAAATTGACAGCTCCGAGCAACAAAAAATAAAATCACAAACACTGAACATATTTGCATATCCAAGACGCTGAAGAAGCAGAGTTTTAATGTACCCATAAAAGTAACTGTAATTACTACACGGCTTTTGTTTAAATGAGCCTAATTAATTTATAGCTATCATCAGGGAAGTAAGTAGAAAAGTAATCCGGTTAACTGCGCCATTTAATTGAGAATGCCAAGATAAGAATTTAACTGTGGAAAATGCGAATTTTAATTTTTTAATTAAGAAAATCTTGGTGGAAGTTTTTTTTTTATCAATATAAGGACTTTAAAAGAGTGTAAATAATCTTTGTATTTAAAATAAATAAAGATGCTACCCAGTTTATTAAAACAAATTTTCCACCTAAGCTCGATTTTTTAAAAATATTGTTTTCTTTATATTATACATTCAAAAAATTATAACCAAAACGAGCAACAGAGCCTTCGTAAATGTTTAAAATGACTTCCGTTTTGCAAAATGCAACTCATGAGACTTTCTAAGGTGCAAGAAATAGCCGCTTTGATTTCAGCTTCTAAAAACCAAGCTTTTTGCATTCTTCCTTACAAGTAAAAATCCAACATCGTCAAGTCGGGGAATCTAGGTATCCACAAAAATATTTGTTTTCAGTTTAGCGATCCGGTATAAATTTTAATGAAATCACGGACTGGTATAGAAAAATGCGCCGGGCATCCATGTTGTTGGACATCCTTAACTGTTCTATTTGTTTCACGGCAATTTAGGTATATCACTTTTTTAAAGCTTGCCTCTGGTCAGCAAATAAAAGGCAATATCTATTTGATAATGCCGATATTTTGGAAAAGTAAAAAAAGCGTTTTAAACAGCCGAACGGAGTGAGGCTGGTAATAGAGAGCAAGCCATAAAAAGTAACTTTTTGTCCAAATAAAATATGCTGTTTTTTCTTCAAACATCGACAAATCAATGCAAAAACATCTCTTTTTATTAGTAATAATTATTAAAGATAAGTGGATTCGCAAGGCGGCTCAGGCCGGTGAATAGTTGTTATAGTATAATGTAACATAAGGCTGTCAGTGGACACTGTAAACAATAATTATTATTTTTTTTAAATTGCGTCTTCGATTGCGTTTTAGATCCGTATTCATAAGCAGTTATTGAGTAAGTACATTTAATATTTAATTGAGTAGTAAACAAAAATTTTAGTTTTGTTTTTATTTTAATAAATATTGAGTAGTCTGCGCTTGTTTTGTTGTTTGTTTGTATCTATGTTGCTATGATAACACTTTTTCTTTACCGGCGGAAAAGTGAAAAGTAAAGCTCCGGCGGAGGAAAAATGAAACTCGCTGTCGCCTTCATATTCGGGTAATGACGGATTGACTGACGTCTAAAGAAAAATATTTTTCATCTACGAAATGCAAGATAGGTGATTATTATGTAACACATTTTAACATATTTGCATTGCATAATGACTCTTATTACCGCGCTGGTGCGGTATATGCTTTAATGCTTATTACATAAGGCATTTTGACAAAACCAGTATTTTTAGACACACTTTTTATTTTATTATTATTATTATAATACAATGCAATATATATTTTAAAATTAATTAGTGTAAATATTAAAAGTAAAATTTAAACCAGAGGCAACCTTAGGCATATCCCGAATCGTAAAACTTGTTGGGTTGATGCCTGGGGGTTCATCATAAACTGCTGCAGCCGGGAACGAGATACGGAAACTGTAGCAGATTAAAGGTTCCGCACCCAAAATTTTTTTGGCAATTTTTTTTTGTTTTCCCTAGATGTATCAATATAACCTTTAGCCACGCTGTTGCTTCTCCATCCACCATGGCGTTTGACCTTCAGTAGGTCTGCTCCAGAATCTGCTAACAGGGATGTGGATAAACGGCGGAAACGACGGAATATAATTCTGGGTGTGGCAAATTTAAAAAGGTAGCTGTAGCTTTCGATATGCTGCTCAACTTATTGATACCAACGGGCTGCCGTATGCCAATTCCTTTTCTGTAACCTAAAAAAAACTCGTGTGATCCGTAACTGTTGGACGCAGCGATTTGTATTTTCGGATAATCTGAACCCTGTCTACTCATTAAAATCCTCCTTCGCATCATCCTTGACGTTTTCACATAATATTTGGGCCATTTCTTGTTTTCTGCAAGCCCCAGCAATGCCAATGATAAGGCCAACCTGTAACAAAGGAAAATAAGATATTATACGCTAAAAGTCACTACAACTTTAAACTCGTCTTTCTTTGCAGATATTTTTTGAAAATATAAAAACTTTAGATTCTTACCTTAATAAGCAAAAATTTTACATCTTCGGCTGTGGTAAGGAACTAGGCAATTTCTTCGTTTGCTCCTATCCATATTGTTCTTTGTAGCAGTAACTGTTCTTTTGAGCATTGAGTAAAATGCCCATAGGCTGGAGCAACTGTATTTTGTCGACATCGTCTCGAAATAAGCCAGGAAAACTTTTTCTTGAAACATATTTTTTTTCGAAACACCAATCGACAAATTTTTGGTACACTCGTTCGTATTTTTCTTTTAATTTTGACGGCAACAGCGGAAAGCAACGAACTCAAGGACTAGAATTAACGCAACGCCAGTTTGTAGGCAGGGTGATTGGTATAGTGATCTGTTTGTTATTGTTTTGGTAAAACGTAAACAAATTGCCAGATCTCAAAAACCAAAATCAGGAAATTACCTTGAAAAAGTAATAAAATTATTTAAAAATATTGGTTTTTGTGTAAATATAGCCAACATCGATTTAAATATAAACATTTATTATTATGTCAGTTCCAGGCACCCGCAACAAGGTTGATTTGTACGGCACTTCGATGTCATTTTATTTCTTTCTAGTAGGTTGTATTATTTAATAACACGTATTGTAAACTGACTTGATCAACGGCAATCGAATTGAGCATCTTAAGGAAATGTCATATCTATCTGTCACTTCAGATAATAAACAAAAATAGTTTTCCGGCTTTAAAAATAATTTTTAGCAATAAATATTCATCGATTTATAAAAATGTAATTTATGGTGCAATGCCATAAACATTGAAAAAGTTATTATTTCCGGAGTGATGTTATTCAGTGTGTTTAATCAATGTTACCGGTGCAGTGTGTTTACAAGAACTGTCCCTCCTTGCCCCCCTGAATATATTAATGCCAAACAAGGTTTGTTTACTTTATTTCTATTCAAGAATTTGTTGGCGGAGAGACTGCCATTTGCGCCGTATTTTCTATGTTGGTGAGAAGGGAATAATCTGACATCCTACTTATTTCTGGTTGAAATGACTAATTTTAGTGAAATATCGTCAATGCAAAATTTTCGAGTCAAATAATTTGTTTATTAAACATAACATAAACGGCCTTGTCGACATAGCAATTGAATAACAAACTAGTTTGATTTTTTGGACCCAAAACAGCTAGAGGTACAGGTACAGGTATACCTTGTGTCACTGCATGACTTGAACAAATTTAAAATAAAAAAAAAAACATGTTTTTCTTATATCTGCGGTCGTAGATAAAATTTTGTATAGTACTCGTACGGTATCATTTCATTACAATACTCGTGTGATTACTTCGACTCGGTCTACGACCTCGTAGAGGAAATATTCAACACTCGTTATTGTAATGAAGCTTATACCGCACTTATTATATAAATAACTATTATTATGATAATATTATTATAACCGTAATTTTTATGGGATGTTTTTATTACGAGTACTTAATAAATTATGAAATAATGTTTAAATTTTTTTGTCATGGTATGCTTGATTATGGGAATATGAAAAATAAATGGGTTTTTTCAAGAAATTTCGTAAAAATCGTTACTTTGGCAATAACTTTTATACTAAGTAAAGGTATCCATATGTAGTTGGGATGTTTTTTGTTGCAAATTTAAATAACTTTTTGTTTTTAATAAAATATTTTTAACATTCCATTTAAAATTTTAAAGAAAATTTAGTAAACCTTTACTTTCTAAGTAGCGCCTTCTAGCAGGAGCACAAAAGCCTACTTTGCCAAATTCTGTTAAGGGAAATCAAACTTATAGGTATTTTAAGCAGCAAAAGCTTTCTTCTTTTCCAACGCCCATATTTTACGCCCGACAATAAAAAGTAGTTAAATAAAAAGATGCAGAATTTTATTAGCATTACTTCGGTTATATTTTAATCCTTACTTGAATTGGGCTACTAAGTAAGGACTACTATACAAGACCATAGCTTTTGCGCCCCTAGTTGTATAGTAAGGTCAGTTATGGTCAGCTCCCTTAAAAGGATTATTCCCCCGTGTTCTACGATCATTGGTTCCAGGGTAAATCATTAAGGGTCCATCCTTAACCTGTCCACCCTTAATAATTTACCCTGTATATATGGAGCATTCTTTCTGAACGGGGGACCCCATGCTCTCCAAAATTCGGGTACCTTAATCTAAATTTTTTATAATGCAAACGAAACCTTAAAAACTTTACTTTTAAGAGTCATTTACGAAATTAGAATGGCCGATCTTATATGGCAACCTAAACGGAGATATTACGTCTAATTTATTGAATTTTTACGGTATAAGTCTGTAGTAACCGAATAAAATTGTCATAAAAGCGGTCGATTTTGAAGGCCCCCTTACAATTATTCAGTCAATTTTTTTCGTCCTTTTGAATTTTTTATCGGTTTGTTTATGCTCTTATAATAATGTTCACATGGAAAAATCAAAAACAATTTTAAAAAATTAATTAAAAAATAAAAATCAAAGAAACCTTCTTAGGCATCCTGTTTATTCAATTTTTACATTTTTCTTTCAAAAAGTAGTAGACTATACACAAGAACAAACAAAAACATCCTAGATCATTATAACTTGTCAAAATCAAGTGAGAGATCTAGTTCTCGACCCAGAAGTTGCAAAAATCGGATAAGAAGGGTCCCTCAAAAGTTTTTTTTTAATTTGAATTTTTTATTTTTTAACTTACACCCTTGACAACAAAACCGCAACTCTAAATACAATCTTTATTAACCAGAGTTAAACTTAGAGACAACTAGCGCCATCTCGTCAAGAAACCTTAAAACAACCAATCCTAGAACCGACGCGACGGGTTAAAGATGCTATTGTGCTTTATCTAGGTGTATTAGGCAGAAATATTTAGAAGTTGCAACAAAACCCTTAATGAAAACTGGCTCCTATTATTTCACGGATCTCTGAAATTTAAATTGCAAAGACTTAAAACGTGATTTTCAAAAATAATATATACCAGGTGACAACGAATCACACCACCAAAAATTTTTATTAGTATCTATTATATTTATCTTTTTATTACAAAAGAGAGCAGTTCAATATATTTGTAAAGCCAAGTCGAAAGACTCATGTAAACCATTATTTATATCAAAAACCTTGTTGAGAAAGGCTTAATATGTATTGGGTGAATACTTTAAAGATAATTTGGAATAGGTTTATTGCTTAAATCATTATATATTTTTTTATCATAGTAACTTATACTTTATATTATTCTTTATTATTATCCTTACATTCGACAATACCTCCGGTGTAATGGGGTTAGTAATGTCGAATATTTTTGCCCTTTACTAAACTAAATTTACAGGCCCCTCATGTGGATACCTGTATATTAGTTAAGTTAATTGGCACTCCAAAAAAAATTGAAAAGGAGCCAATTCCGATGACCTTGCTGGCCATGGTATGGTACCTCTGTTACAAATAAGCCGTTCAGGAAAAGTCCTAGTGGGAATTTCCTGAACTGGCGTTGCGTTATGAGCAGAACAGCCATCCTGCTGAAACCAAATTTCCTTAAAATTAACATTTACGTTCCGCACAGCTGGTATAATTTCCTTTTGCAGCATTTGCAAGTAAAATTATTAATATTGTCTTGCTCGATAAAATAATAAATACCAATTATTAAAAGTATCTTTAAGCATCCTAAAATACTAATATTTTTTTTACAATTTTTTTTGCTAAGCGCATAAGTTTTTTTTTAATGAAAAGTTTTATGAAATTTTTGATTTTTAAAACATTTCTAAAATTGCTAATAAAAATTTTACGACCGTCGTTGTACTGGAAGTGGGATAGGAAAAATTGTTGTCGTTCTAATTTTAATCTGGGGTCATACCATATGTATATATTATATATATATATATATTATATATATATATATATATATATATATATATATATATATATATATATATATATACAGGATTCAAGGCAATTGGAGCCCATTTTAATGTAATAAGTGATACATATGGTATGACCCCAGATTAAAATTAGAACGGCAACAATTTTTCTTATCCCCTTCCAGTAACGACGGTCGAAAATTTTATTAGCAATTGTAGAAATGTTTTAAAAATCAAAATTTTATCAAACTTTTCATTAAAAAAACTTATGCGCTTAGCAAAAAATGTAAAAAAATATTAGTATTTTAGAATGCTTAAAGATACTTTTAATAATTGGTATTTATTATTTTATCGAGCAAGACAATATTAATAATTTACTTGCAATTCTGCAAAAGGAAATTAACCAGCTTTGCGAGTAAATGTAATTTTAAGGAAATTTGGTTTCAGCAGGATGGCTTTCTTCATAACGAACGCCAGTTCAGGAAATTCCCCTAGACTTTTCCTGAACGGCTTATTTGTAACAGAGGTCCATACCATGTTAGCAAGTCATCGGAATTGCTCCTTTTCAATTTTTGAGCCAATTAACTTAACTAATATACAGGTATCCACATGAGGGGCCTGTAAATTTAGTTTAGTAAAGGGCAAAAATATTCGACATTACTAACCCCATTACACCGGAGGTATTGTCGAATGTTAGGATGATAATAAAGAATAATATAAAGTATAAGTTACTATGATAAAAAAATATATAATGATTTAATGCAATAAATCTATTCCAAATTATCTTTAAAGAATTCACCCAATACATATTAAGCCTTTCTCAACAAGGTTTTTAATATAAATAATGGTTTACATGAGTCTTTCGACTTGGCTTTACAAATATATTGAACTGCTCTCTTTTGTAATAAAAACATAAATATAATAGATACTAAAAAAATTTTTTGGTGGTGTAATTCGTTGTCAACTGGAATATATTATTTTTGAAAATCACGTTTTTAGTCTTTGCAATTTAAATTTCAGAGATCCGTGAAATAATAGGAGCCAGTTTTCATTAAGTGTTTTGTTGCAACTTCTAAATATTTCTGCCTAATACACCTAGATAAAGCACAATAGCATACTCGTATTTAACCCGTCGGGTCGGTTCTAGGATTGTTGTTTTAAGGTTTCTTGAGGAGATGGCGCTAGTTGTCTCTAAGTTTAACTCTGGTTAATAAAGATTGTATTTGGAGTTGCGCTTTTGTTGTCAAGGGTGTAAGTTTAAAAAAAATAAAAAATTTAAATTAAAAAAAAACTTTTGAGGGACCCTCCTTATCCGATTTTTGCAACTTCTGGCTCGAGAACTAGATCTCTCACTAGATTTTGACAAGTTATAACGATCTAGGATGTTTTTGTTTGTTCTTGTGTATAGTCTACTACTTTTTGAAAGAAAAATGTTAAAATTGAATAAACAGGATGCCTAAGAAGGTTTCTTTGATTTTTATTTTTTAATTAATTTTTTAAAATTGTTTTTGATTTTTCCATGTCAACATTTACTATAAGAGCATAAACAAACCGATAAAAAATTCAAAGGACTAAAAAATTGACTGAATAATTGTAGGGGGGCCATTCAAAATCGACCGCTTTATGACAATTTTATTCGGTTACTACAGACTTATACCGTAAAAATTCAATAAATTAGACGTAATATCCCCGTTTAGGTTGCCATATAGATCGCCATTTAATTTAAATGACTCTTAAAAGTAAAGTTTTTAAGGTTTCGTTTGCATTAAAAAAAATTTAGATTAAGGTACCCGAATTTTGGAGAGCATGAAGGTCTCCCGTTCAGAAAGAATGCTCCATATATACAGGGTAAATTATTAAGAGTGGACAGGTTAAAGATGGACCCTTAATGATTTACCCTGGAACCAATGACGAGAACAGGGGGAATAATCCTTTTAAGGGAGCTGACCATTCTACCTGTATACAACTAGGGGCGCAAAAGCTATGGTTTTATAGTAGTCCTTACTTAGTAGCCTAATTCAAGTAAGGATTAAAATATAACCGAAGTAATGCTAATAAAATTCTGCATCTTTTTATTTAACTCTTTTTATTGTCGGGCGTAAAATATGGGCGTTGGAAAAGAAAGCTTTTTGCTACTTAAATACCTATAAGTTTGATTTCCTTAACAGAATTTGGAAAGTAGGCTTTTGTGTCCTTAGAAGGCCTTAGAAAGTAAAGGTTTACTAAATTTTCTTTAAAATTTTAAATGGAATGTTAAAAATATTTTATTAAAAACAAAAAGTTATTTAAATTTGCAACAAAAAACATCCCAACTACATATGGATACCTTTACTTAGTATAAAAGTTATTGCCAAAGTAACGATTTTTACGAAATTTCTTGAAAAAACCCATTTATTTTTCATATTCCCATAATCAAGCATACCATGACAAAAAAATTTAAACATTATTTCATAATTTATTAAGTACTCGTGATAAAAACACCCATAAAAATTATGGTTATAATAATATTATCATAATAATGGTTATTTATATAACAAGTGCTGTATAAGCTTCATTACAATAACGAGTGTTGAATATTTCTCTACGAGGTCAGACCGAGTTGAAGCAATCATGAGTATTATTGTAATTTTGGGTGATATGTGATATATACAAAATTTTATCTACACCGAGATATAAGAAAAAAATGTTTTTTAATTTTTTTCAAGTCATGCAGTGACACAAGGTATATGATATATATATATATATATATATATATATATATATATATATATATATATATATATATATATATATATATATATATATATTATTAATAATATATATATATATATATATATATTATTATTATATATATATATTATTATTTTTAATTTTTATATAATTTTGTATATATATATATATAACATAATATATATATATATATAATATATATATATATATATATATATATATATATAATTATATATATATATATATATATATATATAATATATATATATATATATATATATATATGTATATATATAATGTCATAAAGTTCATATGATAATTTTTTAAATGGTTGAAAAAATGATAATCATTTTTGCTTCTTTAAAAATTTAAAATAAAAAAGTTATTTACAGATAATGTGTCAATTTCAAAACATTATTTTTTAAAAAAAAATTCAAAAATGGGGGAATTTTGGGAAATGTTACTAAAAAATATGTTTCTAATAACATTTTACGGCTATATACCAATTTTAAGCGAGAAATATTGATATTCAAAAATTTTCATTTGTTCGTATTTTTTTATTCACCCCCGTAACTGGTTGCTTTGTAAACATATAAAACGCTTTAAAGCACTATTAAAGCAGTCACAACATTACCTATTGTGCTAATAACATTAGTACGAAACTTGGTAGTACGCTCTGGATTAATTTCCATATTTCAAAAATATCACAAACCGTTTTCAACTTTTTCTTTATTAAACTTTAAAAACTACATGGGGACTTATTATGCAAAAAAAACGCGATGTGGAAGTAAAAAATCACTATATCCATGGACTGTCGTTGCTATAGATGCGCGAATGAAGGCAAAATGTGAAATTGACAGTTTATTAGAAAATATTAATTATTGTTATTTTGGGGGATTTGTGAAGATGCTTACAACAGCAGAAAAGGTTGAAATGGTTTTAATTCATGGTGAACACCGTACAAATAGAGCTGCTGCCGATATTTTTAATGCCAGACATGCTGAAAGATTTATTTCCCAAGCGACGGTCGGCAAAATTATGTCTAAATTCAAGAATAGTGGTTCAGTAAACAATAAAAAGCGCATTGTGCATGGAAAATCGCCGGAGGTTACTTTGGTGGCTAGTATATCGGAAAGGACAAATGCAGCAAATACAACTGTAAGGTGAAATTTAAAAAAAACACCGCTATTTATCCTATATAAGCCTAAATTTATTAACACGTTAAAAGAAAGATATTTTATCCCAAGATTTGATTTTTGTGCGCGGATACAAGGTGAGATTGAAGACAACATACATTTTTCAAGATATATTATGTTCACGGACGAAGCCATTTTCACCTCCAATGGAACGGTATAATCTCAGAACTGCCGTTGGTGGGCTGACGAAAATCCCAATTTTATAATAGAAACTAATGTGTGGTGTAGCATTTTTAATGGCAAAGTGATTGGGCCTTATTTTTTTAGACAAAATTTAAATGCCGAAGGATACTTAAATTTCTTACAATAAGAAATTACACCATTTGTAGATGAAATGCCATTGAACGAAAGGTCACGTTTGGTTTTTCAACAAGACGGAGCATCAATTCATTCTACTGCTGAAGTCATCAAATTTCTAAACATCTTGTTCAGAGAGAAATGGATCGAGAGATTTTCTGAAATCCCTTGGCCAGCGCGATCTCCAGATTTGACCATAATGGACTTTTTCCTTTGGGGATATTTGAAAGAAAAAGTGTATAAAAGGAGGCCTTTCCAAAATGCTGATCATCTGGAAAATGTTATAAGGGATATATGTGCAAATATACCTACTAAATGCTGTCAGGAAATTCAACCGCCGAACCGAAAAATGTATGGAAAACGAAGGAAGGCACACGGAGATGTAAGTTTCATACATCTTGCAATGGCATTTCATGGCGAACTTTTTTTTGCGTAATATTAAGTTCCTTTGTAGTTTTTAAATTATTGATTATTTTTAAATGGGAGTTTAGTGTGGAGTTAACTAAATTGTAAATAAATCCATTTATTAACTATTCAACTAAAGTTTAATAAAGAAAAAGTTGAAAACGGTTTGTGATATTTTTGAAAATATGGAAATTAATCCAGAGCGTACTATTTTTTTAGTTGAGAATATCAATAATCATTAAAACCAAGTTTCCTACTAATGTTATTAGCATAATAAGTAATGTTGTGACTACTTAAATAGTGCTTTAAAGCGTTTTATATGTTTTTAAAGCAGCCAGTTACGGGGGTGAATAAAAAAATACTAACATGTGAAAATTTTTGAATATCAATATTTCTTGTTTTTTGCAAAATGTTATTAAAAACATAATTTTTTTGTAACATTTTTTGAAATTTTCACAAATTGACCCATTTTTTTAATTATTTTATTTACAAAATAACGAATTTGACAATTGACATACATTATCTGTCAAATATGACTTGGCGTATTTTATGTTATTTCAGAAGCAGAAGTGATTGCCATCAAAAGTTTTTTTCTAACTGCAATATTTAAAAAAATTCTCATATGGTTCCAACTTTATTGCTAGTAAAGTACTTACTGCCTAATAGTATTTTTTAAGACGCATTCTCAAGGTTTGATTTAAGTTAATCAAGTTTACTGGATCCACGAAATCTAAACGAAAATCACTAGGAGAACGTAAGTTTCCATTTTAATCGGTCAAGTTTTGTTGAAAGGCCCATTTTCACGGTTCGATTTTTGTTAAATAACTTTGGTGGATTAACATAAATCGAATAACAATATCTGTGAGAACATAATATGTTTCAATTTTAATCGGTCCAGTTTTGTTAATTCCACAAAAATTGATTCATTTAGAGTTTAAAACATACCTATGCCTGTACATCCCGTGGTTAGCAGCAATTTTTTTTTATAAGAAACGTAATGTGATTGGCACAAAACATAATTTGTTACTTATATGATTGCACAATGTTAATACAAATGAGGTTTTGTCCAATAGGGTGATTTAAAGTATTAGTCATTTTAATTCTTCTTCTAAGTAACTTTTAAAAGACAAAATAAAAATTATTCCGCAAGTGCCCAAAACAAAGTAGTTGGTGCATTTTTTCTTTTTAACATTTAAATTTTAGGCTCTTTATTTTAGAAACACAGTAGAGTACCTACCCTAATTTGCTTATAAAAAAATAAAAAATAGTTTAAATATGTTTACAATAAGCATATATCATTAATTATAGGTACTTTTATTTACTCTGTCTATAGCAATTTGTTAGGTAGTTTTAGTAGATTATTGAGGCTGTTAAAAATTTCATAAAAAAATTATCTGAAAAAAATTATGGGACTTGAAATTGCTATATTGTCAATTATTAATTAAAATTGTTTCGGAAAACTTACAAGTATAAGTAACCAAAAAGGGAAATAATAACCAGCCATCTAATAAATGAAACCAAACCCCATAACTTGATATGGATAAGACCTTGCTGGTGCTTACTTCCCCTGTCAGGGCCATAAATAACACTGTCTAAACGTTATTTTTAGGAAGCTAACGACATTCCTGCAGCAGAGTCGTTATCAGACGCCCGCCCGGCCTTCTCAATATCACGACCTGTCAACGCGGGGATTCCAGGCTCAAGAATGCGGATATTGCCGGCGAGGCACGTCGCGAACGATCCTGTAACCCCCGACCCTTGGACGCCCCCTGTAACAATCCTGTCTGTTATTTCTCCTATTATAATTGGTGTCACTAAATCAACGTGAGATATTTCCATTGAAATACCATAGAATATAGGATAATGCTTTTTGTTATATTACTTTAAATTGTTGTAAGTTTGTAAAAAGAACCTCTTCTAGGCTTGATATCAGATTTAATCAATAAAACATTTGATATATTATTTTTTTTTTAAACAAAACCTAGGTATAATTTTTTAGTTAACTTTTAAGTGTTTTGTTTTTGGTAATCATGTGACAAATTCGTAAGTCAGCAATTTAACTTGGAAAAATACAATCATATTTTTAGCATCAAGTGTTTGAAGTTTGTTACATAGAACAAAGTATGGTTGTTTCTTTAATTTCATTTTCTTTGGACTTAAAATCGGTTTCTAAAAAGACAAAATAATCCTATACACCCTAAGTCTGGCTTTACAGAATTATTTTTGTAGTGTTTTATATGGTATTATCAGTTGACAATAATGAAATAACTATATAGAGTTAGGTTGTTTATAATAGGTAAAATACGCTACAAAAGTGTGAACGACGCATTACTATAATGCAATAATGCAATTAATCAGATATAGTTAATTGAAATGTTTTAGCCATATTTACCAGCACAGAACAACTATTAATCTAGTTATGCCACTATAATCGTTTAAAAAAAAAACTTTCATTTAGAATCAAGTTAATGAAGTTTCACAAGTAAAAAAAAATATTTTGTATGTTTAATTAAAAAAAATCTCCACTCCTAATTACAATGTGTCAGGCGGTAATTTGATTGTAAGTGATTTAAAATAACTTTAATAATGTAATATTCGCAGTAGGGATGCGAAATCGAAGCCAAACATCGATGTTAAACATCGATGGCAACATCGAAACCTGACCATCGATGGTAACGATATATCGAACATACAACATCGATGTTTTTCTAACATCGATGGTACGATGCGATGGTTCGTTCATGGTCTATTAGCATTATTAGCATCCAATTAAGAAAGATTCATTATCAGGGGTGGCTACTTATTTTTGTCTTATAAATAATAATATTGAATTATATTAATTAATAACATAATATTATTCAATAATATCAATTATATTAATTTTGTCTAATAATATTTATTCTAATAATATAGGTCCTAGTTTTTATACAAAATTGCAGGTAGTATGTATAAATAAAGTGCGAGATTCAGTTCGCTTAAAGCAGTTTTAAACGTATGTTTAAAATTTTTGTACTTTTTTAAAAATCTTATATAACATTTAATTATTATTTATTTATAAATAAATGGGCAAAACCTTTATGTCTTTACCAAACTCTACATAACAAAGAAAAAAACATCATAAAAATTTTTAGTATATTTTTAAGATTATTTGTTTTTAAAACATTGTTATTTTTTTACCTTTGCAAAAAATATCGATGTTAAAAGGCAACATCGATGTTATCATCGATGTTTTCGATACCAGACCATCGATGGCAAAACATCGATCATCGATCAACCAACCATCGATGTTTTTGGACCATCGATGAACATCGCGCATCCCTAATTTGCAGTGCTTTTATTTTCAAACAGTCTACGCAGGCTAAAAGCATAAGCAATAACGTACCGTTGGTGTCTTAAGAAAGTAGAAGAAAGTTTATTTACACGGGACTTAAAAATTTTGGGATTTTGAGAGGAGAAAATACATCTGCAAGCAGTTGCACTAAACAGTCTTAAAACTTCGGGAAGAAAACAAACCAACGAAGTGGGTTGTTCATTGTGTTGCTCTATTGAAGGCTGCTAAAGAAGGATTGGATTAAAAGAATGATTAGTTTGGCTAAGAAATGCAAAAAATGATATTGTCAATCTTTGATGAATAAAGTTAAAGAATTCGGTGTGGGAATTATCAGATGGGGGCTGGTATATATGAGCCGATGAATTTTGTAAAACCCTTAATTGTAAGTTTAATCCGAAGGATGTCGGGCCTACATGATTCGAGGTTAGTTGTGGTTAGCTAGCTAGCACAGGCCAAATAGTTGCCCACGTAAGCACATACGCACTATTAATAAGAAATGATGAAATAAGTTTGTAACCTGGAAAAGCAGATGGTTGGTTAAAGTTTTGGAGCTGATTTGAGTTTGGGTTAGCAAAAATATGTGGGGCTTAGATGATTGAAACTAATGGGAAAATGAACTTATACTGGTGTTTAGTTCACATATACAGTGTGTCCTAATTTTAGCCTACATGTATTGCTATCTCGTTTAGTATACAAGATAGAAAAATGTTTAAATGGTGGAAGTTTTAGAGCATTTTATGCTGATTTTGACCGTGCAGTTAATTTTTTTTAATTTAGTTCTGATGACATTAGCGAAAGAGTAAAAATAGTGAATTTTAATTTTTTTTTGTGATTCATTTATTTTAATTTTGACAAGTTTTATACTAGAACATTATTGGGACAATTCTTGGCCACGAACATTTTGCCACCAATTTTTTTCTCCGATCGTCTTTTGTTTTTCAGTTACTAACAAAAATTTTCGGTTTTTATAACAAAACAAAAGATGACAATTTGGAAATATAAAGATTATGTATACTAACATAAATGTTTGTTGTATTTCTTACAAACCTTTGTTGTGTAAACTGATAGTTCATTAATTTAATGAATTTTTGATTGTAAGCCTTGATTTTTATGCTATTTATTTGCAAAAGGCTAGAACACACATTTTGTCGCATTTTTTGGAATTTAAAAAAGTGCAGTTTATTACTTATTACATTACCTTTTTAAATTAGTCAGTTTGTTGTTCCAATTATTTCAGAAAAAATGTCTTATTAGATCAACAGTTTTAAAAAAAAACGTTTATTGTCGCGATAATGCCACAAAATGGAAAAAAGCGTCTGTTACAAAATATCTCCTGCAAATAAATACCATAAAAATCAAATAAGAATCAAAATATTAGGTTGTTATCCTTTTTGCAATCTTTAGCTTAGATTTAGTTTTGTCAAAATATTTTTTTACTAAAACACAAATAATATTTTTAAAAATCATCGCTTTTGTCTTCAAAATAGATACACATTTATGTCATAGCTTTAGAATAGTCCGTGATCCCGCGTACTGAATTCAAAACTATTACCAGCAAGTCCAACAATTTTTCATTTTCGGGATATTTGAGTAGCAAAGACGTTTTCTGTCAAAGGCGAGAAAAAACGACAATTTATCAATTGGGGAAATTTTGTGCCCAGCATGTTCTTTTTAACTTTATGTGAAAGATAAATTGATAGAAAACACGAGGAAAATTTTGTCCAACACAAATTTGGGATATTTTTTGTTTGTCTGACACTTTAAATAAGTCAATTTTATAACAGTTGTCAGGGGATGGCCTGCAACTTAGTTTTTGCAAAAATGCTAGTTTACAATCTAACAAAATTGATTAGTATCATTGTCCGACAAAATAAATGGCGAGTTTTAGCAGTCCAATGCTCCAAAATTGTCGATTTGACAACAAGTTTGGTAACAACCTGTTTTCGGACAAAAGTGACACTTAAAAAAGATCATTATTTTAAACCAGAAATGTAAATTATTCAATAAAAATATTGGTTTGTTTCGCTTATCAAATATATATTGTAATAAATTATTAATTCTAATTCTTTATAAAATAACAAGGTAAAATTCACATGAGAAAACTAATTTATAAAGCTACAAAAGTGTGTTTTGCCTCCAAGTACTATATCTTCTATAGCACTATATCTTCTCCTTTAAATGGTGTTCGAAGTCCTTTGCTTGGAGTATTATATTTATCAAAAATAACGTGTTTTTTTTTTCTGTTATAAACTAAGTATGTAAGAATATATTTATATTTTGTAATAAGTTTCCGGGATACTCTTCAATATGTGCAGTAAGTAATAACCATCAAAAATGGATGTGTCTTCTGGTGAAGGATCTGCGTTATTGGTTGGTGGCTGGATAATTCCTCGATATTAACACTTCTCACATATTCCATCCATCCGTATGGTAGAGTGAGAACGGAACCGGAGATAAAGAGTTTCGACAATGCTTTCTTTACTATGTCAATGTTTTTACTTATAGATACGTACAGCAAACGACCATACACATCTCTTTGCATCTACCATGCGCGTATGGTTGCTCAAATACATCACTAGTTCCAAAATGGCAATTTCATTATTTTTTAGCGACACTCTCTTTGTATATTATCTGACAACAAAATAACCGTGTTTCTTAAGTCATTTTATAAAAAAAAAAATTAAAGTTACATTGCTGGTTTTTATTAAATTTGTTGTTGTCAATCGACAACAACAGTGTCGTACTGCTAAAACTCGCCGTTTATTCTGTCGGATAATGGTACTAAGCAATTTTTTTAACGTTTAAAATTAACTTTTTTTGCAAACATTATATTGTTTGCCATCACCTGCAAATTGTCACAAAACTGACATGTTTGAAGTGTCGGCAAATAAAAAATCTCCAAAATTTTCGTCGGACAAAATTTCCCTCGTGTTGTGTATCAAATTATCCTTCACTTAAACTTAGTAAGGACGTGCTGGCTATAAAATTTTATAAAAAATGTTAAATTGACGTTTTTTTGGGCCTCTGGCGAAAAACGTCCCCGCTACCCAGAAAAATTGTAAGACTCGCCACACATAACCAATGCACGGAGTCGCAGCTTGCTAGTAATAATTTTGGAAACGGTACGCGTATCATGTTTAGCTCATAGGAACCTTGACATGAATCGCATTGGTGATGTATCGTGCCAGCGCAGCGTTGCCAAATGTATTGTTAAAACCTATTTTTAAAAATATGTTTTAAGTTGTTAAGTGGCAAGTGGGGTATCGTTAAAAAGGGAACTTAAAAAGCTATTTAAACATTGGAAAGTCAAAGAAAGCTGCCATATAGCAAATTAAAGTTTGGATTAGTCACTGAAAAACAAAGGAAAATCAAAGATAGAAATTGGTGGCAAAATGTTCGTTTCCAAAAGTATGCTTATAATGTTATGTGTGGTTTAAAGCACGTTAAAATAAAACAAATGAATCACAAGCAAAAATTAAATTCGACGAGTTTCACCTTTTTGCTGATATCTAAATTTTCAAGGAAAACTTTAACTGAACCATCAAAATCAATATTATCTCCTCTAAAACCTTTTTCATTTAAACATTTTTTTATCTTGTAAATTAAACGAGATAGCAATACATGTAGGTCGAATTTGAAACACACTGTATTTGCAAAAGATATTAAACTTTTCGATGGTGGATATCCACGAGCACCCCTCATCTAAATATCCGACTGAAGGGATATTTTACTTCCGGAATACTTTAGTCTCGGGCGTGTAATCAAAATTTTTACCAATCTATTAAAGACAAAAGAGAAAAAAAGACAAGGAAGAAAAAAAACTGACTCACTCACCCAGAACTCAAAATGTTTGTTAGGTTTTACTCTTCAAAGTAGCATGACAATACCGTGCTTCCCCTTCGTGAACCTGAACCCCTTTAAATTTTAAAATTCAAACTTCAATCATTTAATCGCATAGGATTAAATAGGAAAGAAATAGGTTAAGTAAATAAAATACTTAGAGTATGTTACTTTAGACAAAAAGTCTCGATACTTTTTGTCCGGACCTAATGCCCACCGAAGAAAGTACGTAGAAATACGCTACTTAACCAATCTTAGCTGGCACGATGTTGTTTCGAATCTCGCGAAAATAAGTGAAAGAATACTTATCATAAAAAAGTACTGCATCAACGGCCTTTGTCACGTTGAAACAACGCTTCTTGTCCGATCAGCAAAGTTAAGCAACGTTAAACGTAGTTATCAGTTTGAATAACCATAGGCTATTATGTGTGATTTGTATTCCACGGTAAACACTAAGTTCCATCTATGGAGGGTAGAGGTATAAAGCACAATATCTGTGTTACAAAAGTGGCCCTTAAATTGCAGTAAATTAAGATGGCTTTGGTGTTCCAGAGGACCGTTTTTAAATAAAGCGCCAAACCGGTCAAGTTTTTTAATTATTTACGGTTTACTTGTTAGGTTAAATTAGTTAAATGTTCCTTCAACTACGTTAGCCATTTACATTTGACTAGCTACTCCAGCCTGTAAAAATACTTTTAAATATTTTGCTACTTCACTCAGCAAACTTCACTTTATTTATTGCGGTCAAGTTCGCACCATACCCTCCGCTGCACCACCATCTCTTTATATAATACTATTCTGGTGCCACTTCTTGAGCCAAACAGCCATAAGAGATTGTGCTCCTTACCTTTACCCTCTATAGTCCCGTCTTAATAACGTTAAATTGACTATTATAAGGGGAGTTCAGAAAAAGTAGTTATTTGTATAAAGTCTTTGGTGGCACTATAATGTTGTCTGGAGGGTACCTTAAAATGGAATAACTGCAGTTTTTGACCCTAGGACATCACTGCAAAATGGGTTAAGTATCTAAAAAGTCAAAACTCACCATACTTACTACCAGAGCTTTATACAACTCTTCATCGATTGTCTTAAACTAAGTCAACTAAAAAAATGTTTATACCTAATTAAATCCTTTATATATAGTTGTAAGAGATCACTTACTTAAATTACTTTGTAAAATGGTACATTCTTTCTTATATTTGCTAAAAGCCCTTTACTACACAATAGTCATGTGGGGCAAGAGAGCGCATTTTTTTCAGCTACTATAAAATTATAATTTTCGTATAAAATAAATAAAAAAAATATATTTATTTAAAGGATTTATTAAATTAACAGTTTTTTGACATGAAATTAAATTTTCTTAATGGTAATTAAAAAAATAAAATAAAACTTCAGAATGCGTACACTTACTCCAAATATACGTACGCAGCCCTGCGGGTAAGCGTACGCACTTAGAATAACTTAATCGGTAGCTTGTTAAATATAGTTAAGCTATATTTAATGTCTTAACCATCATACCATCATTTCTTATCAACATTTATTATTATTTTTTTTATTTTTAATATTTATATATTAAATAATTACTCTCACTATTTATCTCAATTTATATTGAGAATAAGGCCCAAAGTAATTAACATTTCTGTATCGAGATAAATTAAAACAAGATCATTTTTATCGAACTATAATAAAATCTTAGCTATTAGTTATACATTTTTTATTTTTAATATTTTATATTAGAATATTACTCTCCCCCTATTTATCTCAATTTATATTGAGAATAAGGCTAAAGAATTAACATTTTGTATCAGAGATAAATATAAAACAAGATCATTTTTATGAACTATAATAAATACCATTAGCTGATTAGTTATACATAAATACATATAAAATTATACCAATGTTTAAAATATTTAGTGACTTTTCATGATATTGAATACATTTATTTCAAATACCCCAAAAGTATGACTTGTCATTTACATCTGAACGAACATAATTATACTAAAAATATAGAATATGAAAGTAATCAAGAGAAGAGTGGCGAAGATTAACACCAGTCACCTCTTATTTCCTCGTACCCTTGTCATTTCTTGCTCATTGCTTAGCTCCAAATTAATGTTACTGTCGGAAACGTTGGCAAAAAGCTGCCTCGGTAGTAATTTTAGTAGCTTTAAGCACTATTAAATAGGTTTACGTGGTAAATACATTATCGGGCTTTTAAATTATGTTTTAAGGTTTATCGGCGAAACCATGTAACTTATTTTGTTTTTTGCTTTTAAGTATCCATATTTTAATTTAGTTTACAAAGATTTATGTTCTCTTAGTAAATTACTTTGTAAATATATTTTAATATTAAATATACAAAAAATAAGTAATTTATTTTAACTTTCCCCTTAGATATTGATTATCTTATTAGTAGCGTCAATGAATACATAAAACTCCCAAAATTTGAAGTCCTCAAGAACAGCTCCGTTTTGATAATTTTTTTCAATTATCTTGTTTTTTCATCTCATTTAAGGAAAGAAACATTTTGGAGGGGGCAAACAAATATTTATATTGTTTAAACACTATTTATAATATTTAAATGGAGCAATTTTTTATAAATTGCTGTAGCTTTTTAAAAATTAATTTTCGTCATTTTTACACAAAATCTTTTTTTGTAGATTATTAAATTTTCTACAAATATAGTTTCGAAAATATCTTAAACTTCAATTTCTAAGAGCAGAAATTTTACTCAATTTTCGGACTGTAATAATTGCTTATAAGATATTTTTTTTGTATAATAGAGACATAAAATGAATATTATAACA
The DNA here is from genome assembly GCA_019359885.1 of Listronotus oregonensis. Taxonomy (NCBI): domain Eukaryota; kingdom Metazoa; phylum Arthropoda; class Insecta; order Coleoptera; family Curculionidae; genus Listronotus; species Listronotus oregonensis. The sequence goes on from JAHBCN010002513.1 coordinate 44,542, forward strand.
AAATTAAAAATTTATATATTTTTTAGGATTTAAACAACTCCAAGAAACATATTTTATATTAGATATTTAAGAAAATATGATAAAACTTAAATAAATAAAATTTTATGAAGAGTTAATTATCAGTATTTTTAAAATATTTTATTAAATGTTAAAAAATTTCTGCTTTATTCACATATACAAAAAATATAAAGTTTTATTTATATTTTGCGTATTGGAGATTTCATCTTCTTCAAGTGGTGCTTGGTTATCGCAGTCACTTCCACTGTAAACACTGTAAGTCGGTGAGCAAAGGACGCTACTTTTTTGCAGCCACATGCTGAACCGCATCCCGTTTTGCAGGACCAAAATAGGATTTTTAAGACGTTTTCAGGTGCTGCTGGTTGCGTCATTTTTACTGGTTTTAATTATTCTTTTTTTCCAAACCCATCCTTTAGGAGGGATTAGAGAATTAATTATATATAGTCCATTGCCGGACTTATAAGTGAACTCTTTTGAAATGTTGTTTTGTTGCATCCTCTGTCGGAAGTAGTGAATGAAGTTGTACACTTTTATCTTTTGAAGCTAATGCTATGAAAGTTTTTGGCAGTCTTAGCACCATCCATTGTAAGTATACAACTTACACCTTTATTAAAAAGTACTTCATTACTTTGATTTTCAACGATAAAAGTTTCAGGCGCTGCACGTAATTTATAATCATTATTATAGAATTTTTAATAAAATTATTTTTACCTTTATCATAAAAAGCGGAGGTAGTATCACATCCAGTGAATGCATGAATAAATAAAATATGTCCTTTTTTATATCTCCTAATTTACTTAACATAGTTTTTGTTAAATAAACTCGTTGTAAGGCATTATTTTTGAGTAGTTAAAAAAAACAAGTCCAAGGAAAAATTATATCTCTAATCCCTCCTAAAGAATAGGGATTTCAAAAAGACTATTATTTTATATCAGTAAAAATGACGCAACCAGCAGCACATAAAAACGTCTTAAAAATCATATTTTGCTTCTGCAAAACGAGATACGGTTCAGCATCAGCTGCAGAAAAAGTGGCCTTCATTGCTCACCGGCTTGCAGGGTTTGCAGTGTAAGTGACTGCGATAACCATCCACCATTTGAAAAAGATAAAATCTCCTATACGTAAAATATTAATAAAATTTAATTTTCACATTTTTTGTATATGTAAGTAAAGCAGAAATTTTTTAACATTTTATTAAATGTTTTAAAAATACAGATTAATAACTATAAAATTTTATTTATTTAAATTTAATCATAGCCCAATCAAATTGTCATTCAAAATAGAACCCAAGTAAACATGAAATAGGCTATTTAGTTTTATTATTTTAATTGATCTACTAGGGTGCTAATTACAGTAATCTGTGGTTTCCCACCAAAATTTTTGATGGAAGAACTTTTGGCAGACCAAAAACCACGAATTTTTTGGACTTTTTTCAGTTTTTTTGATATATCTCGAAAAGTAAAAGTCCTATCGATTTTTGTATTCTGTACTTTTTAAAGAACATTAAATTTCATACAATTTTCATTCACTAGAGTTCCCTCTAACTCTAATAGCAAGCGAGCAACAGCCTGTCAAAAATTGATTATTTTAGCCAACATTGCAAAAAATCGCCAAATCCTCCTATAAACCCCTTCATATTCCTTTATAACTCGTCCAAAGTATTATAAAACTTATAAAATTGATTATGGTTAAAAATGGTTGACTTAAAAAAGCCTTAGCTGTAGTCTTTAGAGCGGAGGAGTAAAGGAGGAAGAGGTAGGAGGGAGGGGTGACGCACAGTGTTACGATCTTATGGTATGACGGGAAAAAAAAAAGAAAAAACCTTACCTCTGATTACACCAAATGCAATTTTAAAAACAAAAAAAAGTGTTATCAACAACCGTCGCTTATACTTTCTAAGAGGTTTTTAAAGTTTTGGTGCCACGACTGGGTATACAGTGTGTCCCTAAAATAACCTATAAATTTATTTAAAATTCTGGTGTTTTTTTCTGGAAAAACGGTTGGATCCGTCGATTTTTATGTTGGTTGGGGTTTTTGGCATGATGATTTCATGTATACAGTGTGACCGAAATAGAACAGAGCATACTTATTTTTTTTAATTGAAAAATAAAACATTAATATAAGTAAATAAATTTTAATATAAAACTACTTAACATAAAAATTGCTTGCAAAATATAATAAATAATCAAAAATGAATAATAAATAAAATTTTGGGCTAATTATTTTGAATCAGAACTACTTGATTCTTCAATTAAATTTAAGTTAGGAAAATCTAAAGAAAAAGAGGGGAGGAAATCCACAGGATTTTTAATAAACACATACTTTTCTAACAAATAATCGAATTTGGTAAAGCTCTCCTTAGATTTAAATTTTCTGAGCATAGCTAATTGGGGATCGGGTGTTAATAAAAATTATATCAGTATTCGCAGTTATTCTAGAGCACCTACGGGCATTATTTAATCGACTTCTTCGACATTCTTTATGTCCTGCTTCCAAATCATCTTCCGAAAGCTGACCAACTGGTAAGTCAAAAAAATTCGATTATATCACCCCCGTAAACTAATACCTTATAAACTGTACTGGGCATACACGGTGATTCACGTTGAGTGTCCTACTAAAAGTTCTGGAGAACCAAAAAAACGAACTTTTTGAAATTTGGCACACGGTCATAAGAGGTGCTAAGCTACATTTTAAAAATATTTTGGCAAGTGCAGCGTTGCCAGATCTAACCGTAACCAATGGCAACATTGTAATTTTAAATATAATGCCCTACTTTTTATTGTATATTCGGATCTACACAAAATTCTAAGTAATATTTGTTAACATCTTCCTATACCTATATCTTACCGTTTTTGAGAAAATAATTAATTACTATTTTTTTTTAAGAAACATCACCATGTCAAAAAGGTTTAATATTTACGTGCTTAATCGAGCTGGATAATATAATTTTTTTTGGGGTTAGATAATGCATATATTTAAAAGATCTACATGTTATTATAGCGATTTGTCTTACAGGGTGTCCCAAAAAAATTGCATTTTTACCGATATTAAATAATTATTAAAACTCATTTTTTTTTAAATTCAACATACTGAATTTTTTCCCAATTTTAAATAGACCAATAATTTACCCACAAAATGTCCATACATGTTTCTATACTCATCTGCCACCGTTTTTTAAATACAAGCGAATTTTAATTTTTCCCTGTTTTTAAATACCATCCACAATAAACCACCCGCTTAATTTACAATTAACCTAGGTAGGCCATGGAAAATTTTATTTTAAACTGTCCTAACAAGTATTTGACATATAAGTTAAAAATTTTACATTTTGTTTAATTAATAAGGCCTAAATGCTTAAAAAATTAAATTTGCTTGTATTTAAAAAACGGTGACAGGTGGGTATATAAACATGTATGGACATTTTGTAGGTAACTGTTTGTAGGTTATTGGTCTATTTGAAAATAGGATAAAATACAGTATGTTGTTTTTAAAAAAATTGAGTTTTAATCATTATTTAATATCGGTAAAAATGCATTATTTGCGACACCCTGTAAGATATATTGCTATAATAGCATGTAGATCTTTTAAATACATGCATTGTCTAACCCCCAAAAAAATTCTAGTATCCAGCTCGATTAGGCACGTAAATATTAAACCTTTTTGACATGGTGATGTTTCTTAAAAAAAAATAATAATTAATTATTTTCTCAGAAACGGTAAGATATAGGTATGGAAAGATGATAATAAAAATCACTGAGAATTTTGTGTAGAATCCGAATGTACAATAAAAAGTAGGGTGTTCTATTTAAAATAACAATGTTGCCATTGTTTTCGGTTAGATCTGGCAACGCTGCATTTGCTAAAATATTTTTAAAATGTAGCTTATCATCCCTTATGACCGTGTGCCCAATTTCAAAAAGTTCGTTTTTTTGGTCCTCCAGAACTTTTAATAGGACACTTAACGTGAATCACCCTGTATAGTACCAATTATACAATGATAAATATAATGTTATTGTCTGATCTAATAAAAATTTAAATTCATTTGTATTAATTTTATAGCCAGATGCTATGATTTTTAAAATTAAACAAAAATTTTCAATTATTTCATAATTTACTCCTGTGACTTCTGCACTTATTTGTGGGTTATGGAAAAAACGCCTAGCTGTATTTCCATTATTTGTGGAGCCATACCCGGCTTAGGTTTATCAATTATTAGACCCATTCTAGATAAAAATTCATTTTGGATTGTTTTTTTGTTGTTTTAATTTTTTTTTATTTTCTTTGCCTTTGACTTAAGAACTTTTAATTTGTAGTCGATATGATATGTGCAACAGGCACTCAAAAAACGTATTCAACAATGTAAACTTGACAAACCATATCGATAGTTTTCAATTTTAGGCGATTTATATGAAACTTGCAACTGAATCCATTTTCTTGGGTGTTGCTTCACAAATAATACACTTTGCAGCGGAATTGGTTCCTGACAATATATTCGAAACACTTTCATCAAACATGGTAAATAGCACTTTGTATGAGATTTTTACAGAATTACCTTCACAGATAAGCTCATAAAGTTTTAATTCGTTTATTGATGTGTTAATAACATGTTCCTCATTTCGAACTAAGCCTTCATATTTTTTCATAATTACAAAATATATTGGCCTACTGTATAATGTGGATAAAGGCCTAGGATTACACCAAATAATGTCAGTCGCCACCGAACCCGAGGTCTTCACAATGGTTCCAGAAGATGAGGAACCAGGTCCCTTCAAAGGAGGAGGAGACAAAAATCATTGTAAAAACTTGACTGAGCTATTATATTTTTATATGTAATACCTGCATTTAAATTTATTATATATATTTTAAATTACCTGGCTGAGCTAATAAATATTAATATGTGACATGTACAAATATATATAGTATTACCGTACTGACGGCCGAGTGATGATAGCTTTGTTGAATTTAGCAATGGACTTAGCAATTGTTAAAAGTTAACAACGGTTTAAAATGTTTAACAAAACGTCCTTGTCAGTGTTATTTAATGATTTTATAGGCAACCTGTCAAAATCTGACATTTTGTTAAACATTCTAAACCGTTGTTAACTTTTAACAATTGCTAAGTCCATTGCTAAATTTAACAACGCGATCATCACTCGGCCATGAGTGTTCCAATCACAATACACCTCATGTCCGGTAACGTGGGATCTTGGTTACCAAAAAGTACCCATTAACAAAATAGTTTTAATATATCTTAATTTTTATATTATAATTTTATATAATTTTATATAAATATTTTAATAATTAATAATATTTTGGACGACTTATAATGAAATATGAAAAAGTTAATAAGAGGATTTGGCGATTTTTTGCAATGTTTGCAAAAATAGTCAATTTTTGACGGGCTGTAGCTGGCTTTCTGTTAAAGTTAGACGGGACTTTAGTAAATAAAAAATGTAGGAAATTTAATATTGTTTAAAAAAGTACTCAAAAAAAAAACAATAGGACTTTTAGTTTCCGAGATATGTCGAAACAACTGAAAAAAGTCCAAAAAATTCGTGGTTTTTGGGCTGCCAAAAGTTCTACCATCAAAAATTTTTAGTAGGAAACCACAGATTTCTGTTATTAGTAATAACAGAAATAGGCCTAATAGGTCAATTAAAACAATTAAACCAAATAGCCTATTTCATGCTTGCTACAATGTACTATTTGATTGGGCTATCATATTTTCTTAAATATCTAATATAGAATATGTTTCTCAAAGTTGCTTAAATCTTAAGAAATATAAATTTTTTAATTTTGTAATGAATATTTATTTTATGTTACTATAAGCAATTATAACAGAGTAAAATTATTAATCTCAGAAGTTAATGTTTACGATATCTTTGAAACTAGGAGAAATTATTATAAAACTATTTTTGTTGAAAATTTATTTATCTACAAAAAAGATGCTGTGCTAAAATAAATATTTTAAAAGTTACAACGATTTAAAAAAATTGTTCCATTTAAATATCATAAATATTGTTTAAACAATATAAATATTTGTTTGCCCCCCCAGAAGTTTTTGATTTTAAAAATATGGAAAAACAAAATTATGAAATTAATTATCAAAATCGGCGCTAGTCTAAAGGACTTTCAACTAACATGCTTCATTGACGCTACTATATATACAACAGGATCCCCTTTTATTAATAAATTTTTTTATTGACCTCGACTCTATACTACACAAATAAATACGATGTCGGTTCTAGGATCTTGGATAAAATGTATTCTCCATTAGAAAATGTTTTCTCATTGGCACCCACAAGGAGTCTGCGGACTACAGTTTGAGAAACGCAGGTCTAGATGAATAATGTGTTGACTCTTTTAAAAAGGTAAATAAAAACATCTTTTCTCTGTGCAGTTCGATTTCCAGTTAATGGCAAAATGCATTGTCTTCAAGTTAGATGTAATATCTACTCGTACATCGAATTTTTGCTGAGCTACGGGGTTATATTTGTTATAAAATTGGCATAACCAAGAAGTTTATTTTACACTTGTAATGTTAGGATTGGTGTCATAAAAAGCTAGAATTTGTAAACAGGAAAAAGGAAATAATTTAAAACATATTATTATCCTGGTTAGGAAATAGGAAAACCTATACAATAATTAAAAGTAAAAAGTATTTTATTCTTCAACCGTAAATAAAGTTTAAGCATAGGAAATATGCAACGGTTTGTTGTTATATTCTGATGTTATTTTTTTGCTTACCAAGCTCTTGTAATGTAGGTTAAAATACACGAAATTGCTGTATGTTTGTAAATTATAATAAGTAAATAATTCTGTCAATATCAAACACTGTTCAATGCAATCATATTGTTTTTCGCTATGCTCCAGTACATGTCGTTATCTGATTTTAGTTAAAGAAGTCTGAGCTACAAATCGCCTAATTTTTTAAATACTGTTAGAGAAATTATCAGGGCAGATACATACTTATACATACTACCTTCTATTCCGTAAATTAATTTCGCCTGGAGCTTCAAAAAAAAATTACAGCTATTTATTTAACGAGCTCGAGACAATTACTTATTACTGCTCTGGTGCAACGACTTTCCTGGTAATGAACTTTTACTTTCACACAATCTCCTTCAAGTTTACTTAAACATGTCAATGACCAGCAACAGTGCAATTCTACATATTGATGAGTTTTTGTGTATTATGTTTTGTTTTACGTAAATGCATACCTACTTAGTATATATATGCTGGTCTTATCCTGATAGGTACGACTACTAAAGTTGAATTACGAAGCTTCCAAATACATAAAAAGCTTCGGGTCTGGCCAAAAGAGGTCTTTCATGCTCATTAGGAATTTTTATAGATATTAATAATATTATTGCATTAAATTATAATATAGTAAACTATTTTGGTTTAATAAGCACCATTATAATAGAAAAATAAATAAAGGGGGTTTATATTTGCATTGTTTTAAAGACTTTTTTAAAATATAAATATGACCAGTAAATCGTTCTTAAAATTATAAAATAACACACTAAAAATTTTTGTGGGGAGGTTTTTAAAAACAAATTTAAAGATTTCAGTTATAATAAGAACGTACAAAATCAAGAAATATATATATTTTTTTATTATTATTTATATATTATTAAAATATAATATTGTCAAATAAAATGACGGCTGATTAACAAAAATACATATTAAGTATAAGATTTTCATAATACGGGACATATTATGGGTATCTAAACCTCTAAATAAAAAAAATAGTAGAAAATCAGGAAATCTCTTATTAATTTTTTTGTGTATGGGTAAAAAAGATTGTACCCTGTAATTTTTAATGTCATACAGATTATAAAAATGCCTTTTTATTTAACTAAAAACATTAAACTTAAAACAAAAGTTTTTAATTTATAAGTACCTATACCTAGTTGTGGAAACGATTTTTTTAATACTTCCTAAACGAACCTAAAATTAGGTTTCTTGTCCATAAGGAATCATTCTCATTTATCTTTTTAAATTATTTTGCACATGAGATTATTTAAAAAAATACATAAATAGTAAATAGTTCGTATTAAAAAAAAACTAATAACCTCTATTCTAAGCCGGGTTAAATTTCAAAGAAAAAAAAGTTACAAAAAAAATATTTTGGTTGTCAACAATGTTAATAAAATATACATTTAAAGTTATAAATTATCCTTCTTCATTGTAAAAGTTGGTTTTCGGCGATAGTTTTTTTCATATTTTTTATTTTTTTAGGTTTACAATTTTAATTTTCGTGGTTGTTACATTTATACTAAATTATATAATTAAAATTTTGAATTTTCTTTAAGGACAAGAGCAAAGAAACGTTCTTCCTAAATTTTGTTTTCATTCAGTCTTTAAATTTGCTAAAGATCCAAAAATTATATTCTAATAAATCCAATCACAACCATAATAACCATTACATTGTTACTTATTCGCATACCAAGAAGTTCTTACGATCACTGCCTTATTTTATGCTTAAAAAATGACAAAGCATCAAAGTTGTATTGTTAATAAGGTGATAATCACATCCTAATGACGTTTAAAGCAAAACTTATTAGGTTATAAAATTTGCTTATTTTAGGGTTATTTAGCAAGTAAGAAAAATAAAACCAAGAATTTTTTAAATTATTTTTTTATAACAAAAACATCAACAATAACAAAAGTACAAAAATAACAGTTAAAATGACAGGATGTGTGGATGAAATGGGATGGGGTGAAAATGGCTTAGATACAGGGGATATTGAGATGACAAGAGAATGAATCAGTCCAAAATTAACTTAATGGTGGTCACCACCTCCATGTGTAACGTATTTTTCGTGTTTGGTTTCATGGTAGACATGTTTGTAGACAGGTACATGTACTGGATATGCCTTAGAAACGTACACGGGATAATGTTTCTCAATTTCTACTTTGTATGGTTTTTTGATGTAAACTGGAACCAATTTTTCTACGTGGATTGGGACTTTCTTTTCAATCTCTTGTGGTACCAGCTTGTAGATTGGAATAGCAACAGGTGTGGGTACATTAACGTGAACGGGGTATGGTTGGGGCACTGGTACTTTAACAACTTGTGGAACTGGAACTCCTACGGGATGTGGTACAGGGACACCTACTTTCTTTACGACTGGCACATGTACAGCTTTTGTGTGTTCAATAGTTTTAGTAGGGCTTTGGTGATATTCATATCCTCCTCCGCCTCCGCCGCTAGATTGCCATCCTTGGTCACCTCCATAGTCTTGACCACCTCCAAGGTCGTAGCCGCCTTCGCCACCACCAAGGTCGTGACCTTCACTCTCTGCATATCCTGCATATGCGGAACCTAACGCCAGAGCGAGTAAAAAGGAGGCACCCTAAAAATATAAATAAAATCGTGTAAGTTAACGACAATTTTATTGATTGGTTAAATAATTAAATCGGGAAAATCGATTGATATGATCGAAAATGATTTATTACATTTTTATACACAACTATACAACAAACAACAATATCGGTGTGTTGTTTTGAACTGTTAATAATAAATTTAGGTAGAACCATCAGAAACATAACTACTTTTAGCCTACCTAAACAATAAGTTTCTATTAAATGTTTTATAGTCAAATTAGTATTTATTATTATTTTTCAGTTTTTATAAAAGTAAGAGATTTATACAGATCCCTAGTTTGTAAATATTTTTAGAAATAATTATTAACATTAAAATAAAATTCCAAAAATCAGATGCAGTACAATAAGAAATATTTAATAAAATGAAGGCGTTAAAAATATTTGAAAAAAAAAACATTACGACGAAATAAAATAAATTTGTAGAAAATTATATAGTTTGCTTTTTATTTATTTGTTTTGTTTAATTTAAAATATTATATAATGTTTTTTTCGTCTCATACTTAAATCAATCGATGAAAATATTAACCCAAATATATTAATATTTATTCAAAAACATTTTTTTTAAATAACGTTTGCTTATTTCTTTATTTTTTTGAAATTTTTGAAAATTAGGAAGTATAGGAAGCAAAAATAGGTAATGGATATTTGATAAAATTTGTTAACAAATTTTATAATTGACGAGCTAATACTCTGTACCAAAGTATTTGCAATGCAAAAGCATTAAATTTTCTTATCTTAAAATATCTTAAATAAACTGGACTTAAATCATTTACACATTTATCAGCAATACAGTATTATAAGCTCTAAATTTTTATATCTGTTCTCTGTATTTATTGCTCACTAATAAAAGATACAAATTTTTTAGCCTGATTTCAATGTGAAATAAAAATCCAATCCATATTGAAGACACTGAACTGAAACCATCACCGTTACTAAAATGATATATAATTAAAACATAAATTTACTCACAATAACTTTCATTTTGTATCCGTATAAGAAGAGAAAATCGCAAAGAAAGTCGAACCGCACTGATGATCTTATTTGAGAGCATTTGTCTTTTATAGTATTTGCTAGGTGGGGCCATTTGGTGAAAGGTCCTAATAACTTTATATGAATAACATAATGCTAATACGTTTTTATTAAAAAAATTCGGTCAAAAAAAGATAAAAACCATTTTTTCGTGAGAATTTAACTAATTAGCTGTCATCTTAAGTACAGTTTTAGGAAAGTTTTTCTGCCCAACATTCTTTTGTTGCGTACTTTTGTATCAATAGTGAATCTTTAATGTAGAGTTCCATGTATTTGTTAAAATATTAAAAATTATTGTTTATATTATATTAAGAGATTAAGTAATAAAAAAACATTTTGGATTTTCTATACACAAAAAATTAAATAAACACAAATTAATACAACTTTTTAAATTACTTAAAAAAAAACGTGGCAATAAATTATTAAAAGAGTAACTTAATAATGAGTGTCCAAAAAGTTTCAATACGGATTAAAATTTCTGCTTAGATAAAAAACGAAAACCAAACTTTTGTTGTTACAATTTCTGCTTAGTTAAAAATGAGAAACCAAACTTGTAATTACACATGCACCAAGAGTCTTTTTTTACGTATTTATGATTTCTTAACTCTTGTTGATATTTAACCCTAAACTTTTAAATGGGATCTTATGTCGTATTATTGCTTGTTTTAAAAAGTTAAAAAACCAAATTTTAAATGCTAGCGTCTACTTGACTTTCTTGCAAATAATTTTGCAGCGTTTTCTAGTAAAAATGAATTTTGGGAAATAGTCGATTTCAAACAATATATATATATATATATATATATATATATATATATATATTATATATATATATATATATATATATATATATATATATATATATATATATATATATATATATATATATATATATATATATATATATATATATATATATATATATATTGGACTCTGAAGAGATGAATTGTGGGAGAGACTGGTAACATCTGGATCTGCTTAAGATTAAAATTATTAGGCATGTAACTCTTTTGAATACATTTTGATGTATAAAAACTTACCGCACTATATTTCGTAGTTCATTTTTGCTTAGTTTTGCCATTTGTAAAGAGTAAAATTACCTCTACAGAAGACAAAAAGTTTTGTTTGACTTACAAACTGTTTTATGACAATGACATTATTCCATCGTTGCTATAGAAACGTATCGCTGCTAAAGATAAATTCAATGTATCAAGTGAACATTTTCTTGTTTTTTGTAGAGGTAATTTGACTCTTTGAAAGTGGCAAAACTGAGCTAAAATTAACTAAAAAATATAGTGCGGTAAGTTTTTGGACACCGAAATGTACTAAAAAGAGTTTCAAGCCTAACAATTTTAATCTAAAACATGTTGCGCAAACAGGGCCGTTCTGTACTTAATTTTGTGGTAATTATGGATACCATAATAAATTTGAAAGCACTTTGTTGATCACTCCGTATATCATGGTGTACAACACCAAATACCCTAATTTATGTTTAAAAATGTTTAAAACTTTAAGACGTTGTTGGAATTCCTACCATTCAGACCTAATGCCATAATAACGACTCATTTTTGCTGAATAAGTCTACAGTCACTTAAACAGCATTAATCGATTAACGATAGAAATCGTTTCGAGTTGTTGACACAAAGTTCAACTTGGGCATTTTAAAACAAAACACACACATATGGTCCCTTTGGCGTTCAATAATTTACCCTTTATTTAGAATTTCTAAAAGCTACGTCTTTGGTGTTTGTTGGCCCCATATACACATAAAATTATAACCTATCGAAAAGTGCTAAGGACATAAAAAATCTACATTCTAGTTATAGCTTTTTAAAGAATTGATTACCAAAATTTGACGTTAAGAAGTGTATCGCAAGCCAGATGACCTCAATTCAAAAACTGGCATAAACGTCTAGAGATATTGATATGCCCTTGGTAGCAACCCATATTATAACGACCAAAAAAAATTACGAGTGAAATAGGACACAGTCGAATTTTTTGTTTTTTTGCAACTAAATGCAATAGAGCTTAAAGTAGAAGAAACGCGGTTTAAACTTCGCTTTAGATATTCCAAAAAGTTAATTTTTACAAAAGTTACATCAGTTTGAAAATGGGTCTAAAAAAATTAAATAGTATATATATATATATATATATATATATATATATATATATATATATATATATATATATATATATATATATATATATATATATATATATATATATATATATATATATATATATATATATATATATATATATATATATATATATATATATATATATATATATATATATATATATATATGTATATATATAATATGCATATATATATATATATGATAATTATAATAAATATATATAATATAACAATAATATATATATATATATATATATATATATATATATATATATATATATATATATATATATATATATATTATATATATATATATATATATATATATATATATATATATATATATATATATATATATATATATATATATATATATATATATATATATATATATATATATATATATATATATATATATATATATATATATATATATAAATAGGAATCCCATGTAAATTTTGAGTAGTTAAGTGGTAGGATTTATTGAAGAGCACAATAAGTTCCACCCAAAATGAAAATTTGAGCATTTTTCAACCAACCAGTAAAGAGTAAACTGCTTAAATACTTCTGCAACGTAGTATCTCATTATGCACCCTGTACTCTAAATAATAAAAACACCATATCGATTTATCAGTGACAATTTAGATCATTAATTTATAATGTCATTGCCAAAACTGAACAATTTTATACGGGAAATTTAAAAAGAATCCTCGCATTTCATTTTAGTTTACAGCTAATTCCAACACATGCACTCACAGTTACGCAAGACAATAAAACAAATTTGTCTACATTTAGAAATCAATTTATGACGAAAATATCAGGATTTAATCAAATGCTCAAATATTCCTCCATTAACTGCCAGACAATAACCCAAACGATTATAAAACTCATTTCTTACGTTGGCTAGTTGGTACATCGATATTCTGGCACATTTAGCGGAAATAGCATTTCATAGCTGGTCTAAATTTTAATATTTTTTATTGGTATAAAGCTTAGTTTTTAAAAGTCCCCATAGAAAAAAATCGTTTGGCGAAAGATCCGGAGACCTGGCTGGCCAAGATATTGCGTGGTTCGGGCAAAGAATATAAACCTCAATAAGAAGCGACATTATTCGAAGTCCCAAAATTTTTAGGAGGGGGCTAAGCTGTTTAACTGTCAACCCGCTGCCGGCAGCTTTTAGTCCGGGATTACATGTTTCGTTTAGTGCTTTGTTGAGTTTTATGTGCTGTTTCATTCGTTTCGTTCAGTTTTGTGAATATCTTTAAAAAAAAGCACTAAATATGATACTTGTAAAAATTATAGATCACAATGCGAATCTTTAGATGTTAATTCTTTGTTAATATACAGTGTGGATCAGCCAAATGGAATAAATTCAATATTAAATAAATGGGGGCTTATTCGAAAAAATGCTCGGACATGTCGATTGGTGTTTTTAATTGCGCTTTTTTTTCAATTAAAACTGTTTATACAGGGTGTGTCATGTGACGGTGAGTAGTATCAACTTTCTTAATTTAAACACCCAATGTCCTATACCTATCTTCAACTGTTTCGTGAATATTAAACGTTTTCGGGTTTATTGCATCTATTGCCTTTGCATCTTTGCCACTTTCGTGAGGGTTACTTTTGTGCATATACCCTCTTAGAGGCAGCCGGCTCGGCTATGCGGCAAGCGTGCGAGAGGGTAAGAAATAGCTGTATAACATTTCTCTCGCGCCTTGATGCTGATTAATTGGCGGAAGGGTGTATACACCGCCGACAAATTAAGAGAGAGAGAGAGAGAGAGAAGTTATACACCTATTCTTCTTCTCTCTCTTACGTTTGTTCCCAGGCTGCCTCTAGTAGGTATATGCACAAAAGTAACTAAAGATGGCTTACAACACAATACGTATTGAATTTATTCCATTTGGCTGATACACACTGTATTATAAAGCTTACGACACTACAAAAAACATTCATGGAGCGTTGCAAAATCCTCCCGATTTGTTTATTAAATCCATTTATGATTTGGAACATGCTTTTAAAACTAAGTTTGAAGACATTTGTATAAAACAGGAAGTTTCACATAAACTCTTAATGAAATGGAAAGAATAGAATTTATCCATCCATACAATGATTTCCCAAAAATGTACATTATAAAATAATTTATTAGGCTTAAAATATTTTATACGATGATATACCAACCGTGATCTAAAGTTACCAGTACGGTAACAAGTCGATGTAACTTTCAGATTTTGTCATTTCAATAAACTGTTTGCCTACTTTTTTTTTAAAGTCACTATTTTTCATTTCACCTTGAACATTTAAGCTCTATCCTTGGCATTTGGCCTTTAAAAAACTAAAATTGTTTATTTTAGTGATGCTTCGAGCCACCTTGATTATCAAGTTCTTCCACTTTATTCTTTCCAAAATATCTACTGAGATTTTTTTCCAAATCATAAACCTACTTTCAAATTTAATTAATTTAATGGGGACCCCTCTTTTTATTAAAGCATGCTGTACATTCTATATTAATATATTCTTACTAAAAAAATTTGTTGTTGTTACCAATATAGAAATGCTAAATTATATGTTTATGTAAAAAAAATAAAAGTACATTGTAGTGTTTTACAGTAAAAACGAAAGGATATACATTTGTAGTAAAGGTAAGTATTAAGGTGCTAATAGGAGTTTTACAAAAAAAACATCCCTCCACTGAATTTTGATTCAGAAACCCATAGAACCACATACCTTAAAACATTTTTCTCTTTTTCTTTGAAATGGGAGATGTACATCAAGAGTAATTAGCGGAAGCAAAAAACTGTATACTATTCGTTTTTTCCAAAATGTTATACAGTTAAATTAGTTAGACGTAAAATGGATTACAAAATTTAATTCTGCATAGGCACTCAGAAGACCTCAAAAACCATATATTAACACTTATTGTTTTATTACAATTTTGAAATAAAGATTCCTTATAATTATTTTACATCTGTTCACACAAAAATTACATAATATTAATTTTTAAGAAAATTGCAACATTTAATCCCATGTAAACATTTTCTTTGCCCAAAACTAATTTTTTTCAAAAATAATCTAATCTTTTTGAGAATAACCAACCCTTAAAAGACTGCCAAAAAAAACTCCTTGAAAGGGACGATTTTCCAGGACTGCAATGTATAGTTATACATATAAATTTTTCCCGTGTAAAACTGAATTTTTACCGTTAATATTTCTCTCAGTGTACCCCCAAGCTGTTTAAGTGTCATTTCGTCTACACGTGACGTCAGAAATTCGTTTCCCATATAACCAATGCTATTGGGAACTTTATGTCGCTTCTTATTGAGGTTTATATTCTTTGGTTCGGGCCTATGATGTCGTTATTAAATGCGTTGTTCGCGCACAGCTCTGGTAGTGTGTGCTGGGCAGCCATCCATTTGATACCAAATCTCTTGATTTTTACGAGCAAGGTTATTCAAAGCAGGCAAAATTTGTTCCTCTAAAAGTTCCAAAAAGTACTCCGCATTCAAATTTCGGTCAAGGAAAAATGGTCCCAGGATATGGTGGCCGAAAATTCCCGCCAAAACATTAATTTTTTGTGGATATTGAGTCCTTGTCTCAACAAATCGATTTTGGTTTTCGTTACTCCAGTACCGGCAATTTTGAATGTTGGGTTCGTTGTTCAATGTAGAAGTGCATTCGTCAGTAAAGCAAATGTTTTGTAAAAAACCTATGTCAGTGTTTGTCCTCTCCATCATCTCAAAGTAAAATTCCTGTCGTCGTATTACGTCTCCGTCTTTCGTACTTGTAAGCGTGGTATTTACATCTTTTTAAAATTCCAGATATTGTGGTGTGGTCTTGTAGTAATATCCTCCAGTTGTCTAGGGCTAATATTTCCTTCGGCCTCCTCTACACAAAGTATCACGTCTAAATCCCTCTCGTTTTGTACAATTTGTCTCTGATTTTCTCGTCGATTCTCTTCACATTTGCAATTATTGATTACTGTGCCTGTAGTTTCAAATTTTTTTATCGTCCGTTCTATTGTCGATTTACTTGGTATTGGCCTATTGGGAAAATAGGCTGCAAACATGTCCGCTACTCTTCGATAACTATTTCCCTGATAAAACCATTTTATAATAGTGATTTTTCTTGATTTGAGTAGTTCATTATTTAAAAATGATGTGACATTGATCTGACAACTTAAGAGTAAGAGGTTAAATAATTTTTCTGGTATTTTATTATAAACTTCTAATAATACAGGGCGCGTAAGAAGATAGGAGGGTCGTAACTTATTTTAGCATTTATCTCTTAGCTGGCGGACTGAGAAGAGCTGAAATTTGTCCACTGGGTACAACTTTTCGTGCTCTTTAAAAAATCCTAATAATATTTTCTTCTAAAATAATTAGGGGAGCCAATATTGGACCACTTTAAAATTTACATGGGATTCCCTATGTCTCGCTCGACGGAGCAACACCCGAGTATATATATATATATATATATATATATATATATATATATATATATATATATATATATATATATATATATATATATATATATATATATATATATATATATATATATATATATATATATATAAAATATATATATAACAGGGTGGGGCACCCCAACCGCCACGGAGTTTATACGAAAGCCCGTGAAAATTTTTAGAAAATTCTTTTGCAGGAGGTATACAGACGGTAGAGGACCTTCATTTAAAAATATTTGCATTTATACAGGGTGATTAAAAAAAAAGTACTATATCAAAGTTGTGATTTTTTAAATGGGACACCCTATATTTCTTATCAATTTTGAATTCTAGAGTAAAAATAAAGCCATGTTTCAATAAAGGTCCCTATACCTAATCCCGACCCTTTTTGAAATATTTGCAAATTTCTGATTTTGTAGAACTTTAGTAAACAATTTTTTTCATCGTAAATTTTTAAACTAGAATTAAATTACCATAGCCAATATTTAGTAAACATACTATTACTACGATATGGTTTAACATTTTATTAAAATATTATACAGGGTGGTCAAAAAATAATTTCTAATATTATGAATGTTCTTTTGCAAATAACTCTCTTATTTTAAATGGAAGACCCCGTATTTGACTATTTAATATTATGCAAAATTTTATTGCCAATTCATTGATATAGGGTTTGCCTATACCTAAAACCATTACTTTTTAATTATTTCAATTTTGTGTAGATCGTGCATTTAACACGTGTAGTATTTCACTCCAATGCACTGGAACACTATCAACTATAATAATAAATTATAAAGTTAAATAGCAAAGCCAAACAAAAGGTATTAAACATTACAACAAAGTTAATTAACAATTAATGAACATAGGCTTTCACTGCTAGAATCAATATTGGAGTGGTTTTCTGGGTTTAAGAGCTGTGGTGTGTCGGTCCAAAGTGAGACGCCACGCCGAACACTCCACCGCTAGCGCCACTGAAGATGACTACCGCCAATGTAGTTGAAAGTTATGTAAGAAAACTTCCCGGACCACGGACCTTAAGCCCGGAAAGCCCATTCCAATATTAATTACTAATCCTATGATTTCAACAAAACTAAACATTATCATTCCTGTGTCTCAATTTAGCAAATGCTCAAAATGGCATCCATTTACTTCTATGCAAGCACGAATCCTTTTTTAAAAGACAGTTTTACATGTTGTAGCATTTGGGGGTTATGTCTTGCATAGCATCTCGAATTCGTTGCTTCATATTATCTGGAGTAGTTGGAGGTACTTGGTAAACTACATTTTTAATATGCCCCCACAAAAAAATGTCTAAACATGTGAGGTCTGGTGATCTTGCCGGCCAATTATGTGTAGCTCCCCGACCAATCCACCTATCTGCAAATTGTCTATTTAAAAACTCCCTCACATTTGCGTGATAGTGTGCAGGTGCGCCATCTAACTGCAGCCACATCTCCCGTTTAGACTCCAAGTGGACATCTTCCAACAGTTCTGGCAAGTCGTCACGTAAAAATTTCCTAAATTTCTCCCCGTTTAAGTTACCATCAAAGAAATAAGGACCTATTACTTTTGTGCCAATAACGCCTGCCCACACGTTAATTGACCATCTATGTTGGTGATTTGTTGACCGTATCAAATGAGGATTTTCATCACTGTAATAATGGAAATTATGCCTATTTACTAAGCCATTATTGTGAAAAGTGGATTCGTCTGAAAACATTACACGATCAAAAAAATGTTCGTCTGCACCAAATTTATCCATGGCGCAAACACAAAAATCAATTCGCCTAGCAAAATCCCCATCGGAAAGAGCCTGATGTAGCATTATGTGGTACGGATGATATTTATACTTTTTGACAATTCGCCCTACACTACGTCGACTAATGTTTGTAATTTCACTTACTTCACGTTGGCCTACATATGGATTCTCCGTTATAGCACCAAGAACATCAAGTTCTTTCTCCTCATTTCCAACGATGGTCCCATGTCTGACTGCTTTCATGTACGCAACGCTACCACTTCTTTTAAAGTCCCGCAACAATCTTTCTAAAACCCGCTTATCCGGATGGTTTCTTTCCGGATATTTCTGAGCGTAAACCCTGCACGCAAGTAAACCATTCTCCTCACACTCTCCGATTATTAAGATCATACTAATACGTTCTTGCAAGTTGTAATTTTTCATGATTAACAATAGAATTGAACAAATTAAGAAGCAAATAAACTGACTGACAAAATTAGCTAACCACTAAATTTGATATCTGTCAAATACCAATAAGCAAATAGTAATAACAATCGTAACTTCTCTGTGTCAAAGCCTCCTTAGTTTAAAAATATTTTAATATGGTAATACTATACGTGTTAAGTGCACGCACTAGACAAAATGCGAAATAATTAAAAAAGTAACGGTTTTAGGTATAGGCAAACCCCATATTCATGAATTGGTAATAAAATTCTGCATAATATTAAATAGTCAAATACGGCGGTGTTCATTTAAAATAAGAGAGTTATTTGCAAAAGGACGTCGATAATATTAGAAGTTATTTTTTGACCACCCTGTATAATATTTTAATAAAAATGTTAAACCATATCGTAGTAATAGTATGTTTACTAAATATTGGCTATGGTAATTTAATTCTAGTTTAAATATTTACGATGAAAAAATTATTTTACTAAAGTTCTACAAAATCAGAAATTTGCAAATATTTCAAAAAGGGTGGGGATTAGGTATAGGAACCTTTATTGAAACATGGCTTTATTTTTGCTCTAGAATTCAAAATTGATAAGAAATATAGGGTGTCCCATTTAAAAAACAAAACTTTGATATGGTACTTTTTTTTAATCACCCTGTATAAATGCAAATATTTTTAAATGAAGGTCCTCTACCGTCTGTATACATCCTGCAAAAGAATTTTCTAAAAATTTTCATGGGCTTTCGTATAAACTCCGTGGCGTTTGGGGTGCCCCACCCTGTATATTAGGGTGACCGCAAAAAATCGATGTCAGAATTTTGTTCGTCTGGACCCCACAAAACGATTCCCCTTTCCAGATATTGAGATAGCCGAAATTTGAGCTCGATTAAACGACGTTAACCCGTGCCGCTCGTCGCTCAAAGTTTGAAAAAATCCCAATTTTTTGGCCAAAAAGCTGACATAATAAGCCATAACTCAAGAACGGTAACTAATAAAAACACGCTTAATATCTCAAAAGATAGCTAATATTGTTCTTTAAAATTTATATTCTATACATAATTGTTGATATTTTAAGTCAAACGGAGTTACAACAGCCTTTGACCCCAAAACGTAACCAGGTACCAGTAGGAGCTCGTTTGGGAGTATTCTGAGAATTTTACGGGTTTTTACATTATGTGTCTCGGATTTAACATTTTCTTTGTTAAAAAGTATTTTGGAACTCAATTTTCAAACATAAAGAACCTTTGTTCAAATTTAATCTTTTATTATATGGGTATTACCTGACTAGTTTACCAAAGAAAGACCCGTTTGACAGGTAAAAGGAGGGTAAATCTAATTTCTATTTTAGGATGGTGATTTTACTTCAGCGTACAACCGACCTTTCTTTATTCAGTTTAGTTTCTAAAGGGCCTTTGAGCTGGTTAGATCGAACAATTATCTAGTGAAGATATTTTAACGTTTTTTTGTTTTTTTTTTATTTTCCAAGTGTATGTTATTGTTTTTATAACTATTATAGTATTATTTTAAAAGACATTTGAAAACATTTTATTGAAATTAAAGTTTGTAATATATTTTAACTGTTATTTACCTATTAAACTCTGAATGGCATCCACATCAGGTGTACAAAGCCGGACCAAGGATAAAATATTTCTTGTGGGCTATCCCATTCACCAGATCACCGGTTGTAACTACCCTCAAATCGTCAAGTTTTGTGTGCTTTATTTTATAATTTACGTACTGTGAATTAATTAAGAGAATCAGCAAAACTTGCCATACGAGAAGTGTTCATTTTTTGGGAGAAAGCTCGAATTCCGACTAAACATGAGCAAGATGCAATTACTAAGCTAGAAAAACTTCACGCCGAGTGGAAAACTCTTCAAAAGATCGGAAGAAAACATCGGAAGCGGTTAAGAACAAATTTAAACAGTTTGTTGAAAAGTTGGACGATCTCTTTGATATTGCTCAACAAGATGCCCTGGCTCTGATGAAATCGGAAGAAGATAAGGCGTTTCTCGTAAAACAGAGGCAGAAGGGCCGCATAGGTTCCGCATGACTGGAGTGGATCTCAAGTTGTCTCGAGCTAAAGAAATCAAGGCGCAAAAAGGGAAATTGCAAAAATGAACCGACAAATCCAAGAAGAACTTTTGATATTGGTTATTTTTTTATTAATAATATTCTAAAAATAGATAAATAATAGATTATAGATATTTTTTAAAATACTTATTAATAATTAGAAAATAGGTAATTTAGTACCTATGTGTTATTACTCTTCTACTAAAACGACAAGTTTTTATATTTTTTTTTCTCTTTCTTTTGTTGCTTCTTAGAGACGGATGATGAAGACGAGTTCGAAGAAGAAGAAGAAAAGAAGACACTGAAGAGGACAGCATCCACCAGAAACTTGAGAGTTTGGAGGAAATGGACATCCCTAAAGAAGCTGTAGAAGATCCAGGACCATCTGAGCAAGAGGATGAAAGTTTCATTTGCAAGCGGCGTTAAAAAAATTTTAAACATGAAACTGTCGATTTTGTTAGATCGATGTAAAGTATCCGACAGAAATGCCTCGAGAATTTTAATAGCTACTCTAGAAGCACTAAACCTTGACCCTCTTGAGTACAAAGTATCGAAAACTTTATTACATTATAGAAGCCAAATGTTCAGAGAACAATATACTAAAAAATTTTTGATAAAGTGAACATACCTGAAAAGAGCCCGTGGTTGTCCATTGGGACGGTAAACTTTTTCGGGTATTTTAAAAATGAGCAATGTGAGCGAATAGCTATTGCTATTCCCTATGGCGAAAAGGAACAGCTGCTGGGGTTCCCGTAACAGCAAACAGCTCTGGAGAGGAGCAAGCTGTAGCCGTATATGAATGTCTACATGAATGGGGTCTTCCCAATACCGTCAAGGCGATGTGCTTCGACACGACAGCATCCAACACGGGAAGACTCAAAGGAGCATGCGTCATATTGAGAAAATGTTAGGAAGAGAATTGTTATACCTAGCTTGCCATCACCATATCTTGGAAATTCTGTTAAGAGGCGTATTGACACAAAAATTTGGGTCAACCACTGGACCTCATCCAGACATTTTAAGAGATTCCTTACTGCGTGGCTCAAGATGGACAAAGGAAAATACGACACAGGTATCAGTGACAATCTAATACAAAAGCAGCTAACTCCAGAAGTAATTGCAAAAGTTACTGCTGAATTCAAGACCAAATTAACTGAGAGGCACTCCAGAGATGACTACAAGGAGCTATTGCAGTTGGTTCTCGTATTTGTTGGATCACTAGACGGCAATGTTGTGGGTTTTTGAACTCAGGAGCCATTCATCACGCTAGGTGGATGGCAAAAGCTATTTACTGCTTAAAAATATTCATTTTTCGTCGTCAATTTAAGATGTCTAAAGAAGAAGAAAGTTCTTGTGCTATTTCTGTTTTCCTAGTTAAATTTATTTTCAAGCTTGGTTTTGTGCTCCAAAAAGCTTATCTTGCACCAAAGCAAGATTTAGTATTTTGCATAGTCTGTTAGACTATAAAGAATGTGACAACGACATTGCAGAAATAGCTCGACCAAATTTTCGAATCATTTGTGGTATTTGAATGCAGAGTTGGTGGGATTATCATTTTTGATCCCACCATTACAGACGATGAAAAGTTGTTAATGGCTAACAAATTGCTCAGTAGCACAGATGAACCATCAGAGCACGCTAGAGTTGTAAATCCAAAAGTTACTAAAAAAAAAAATTAAAAGAGTAGTTGATGGAGGATGAAATATAATCCTCCTTGATCTGATTCAGTACAAAAACAGATTTCCTAAGACAACATCCAAACACCTGGCCTCAAAATAATGACTTCCAAGAAGTCAAAACATTAAAAGTAGTTAATGATATGGCTGAGCGTGGTGTAAAATTAATAACCGACTTTAACAACCTTCTTACAAAAGATGAAGAACAAAAGCAATATGTCCTGCAAGTTGTAAGTAAATGCCGAGCATTATATCCTGACTGTTTCAAAAACTACTTTAACAAAAGCTCTGAATGATTAGATAACCTATGTAAAATTATCAACTCATGTAGGTACTACGTCTGTTTCTTTTCTGTGTCTGTTTTGTATGTATTATATATCCTGATTTATATTTTAAAATAAAAATGTCATTAGACTTATAAGTATTACTTGTTTTTATTATTATATATATATATATATATATATATATATATATATATATATATATATATATATATATATATATATATATATATATATATATATATATATATATATATATATATATATATACTTAAAAACCTCACAAAAAGCAAAATTTATCCTTAATAGACAAAATATACGAAGTATGCTCCTAGTGGTACCAGGTCACGTTTTTGGGGCTAAAGGCTGTTGTAACTCGGTTTGACTTAAAATACAACAATTATCCCAATAACACTGAAATCTTGGACTTCCATTGTCTTTATTGTTAATTGATACACAACGTTTCGGTTAGTGATGTATCTCAACCGTTTTCAAGTGATAACTAAACTATTCTTACAAGCTACGACCTATATACCTACTCCGTTGTTCACCGAAAGCTTAACCGACTTGTCACGGTTCAGCAACGGTAGCCAGATATTGGGAATATCTACACTCGGTTTGCTAAATACATTTTGATTGTTTGCAATTATTACAGCTTCTTTAAATTTTCTTTTTTCCAGTGGGTTTCTTTATGAATAATTTGTTCTTCCGACCATTGTATGCAGTGTTGTTTTGACCATGCGTGTTCGGCAATCCCTGATTTCGACGTTTCACCTCTTCGTATGTTTTTGTGTTCTTTAACCCTAATTTCTAGTGGTCTTTGTTTCCCGATGTATACTTCACCACATTCACAAGGAATTTGGTAGATACAGTCATTTTTGAACCATTGTTGTCCGGTCTTGTCTTAGTAAGGATACTTCTGAGAGTGGTTTGGATTTAAATGCTGTTTTAATATTGTATCTATTCGCTATTCTGTGATCTTTTCTGAGTTCCTTTAATATACGGAATAGTCATAAATATTTGTTCCTGTAAGTCTTGTTCAAATTAGAGTTCTTTGTCTTATCTTGATATTTATCGATTGTTTCCTTGACCAATCTCTCACTGTAGCCATTTAGCTTGAGATCCCTGGTTATATTCTTATTTCGCTTGCAGAGATTCCTTAGTGTTGCATAATGTCACCGCGCGGTTATATAAAGTACGTATGACTCCTCGTTTTGTTTCATTAGATTGATTGGAATTCTGGTGTAAATATTGTCCATTAGGTTTTCTGTATACCAAGTTTGTATATGTCCATTATTTGGTTTGACTAAAACGTCGAGAAAAGGTAGAGCCGAATTTTGTTCCTTCTCCATTGTGAATTTGATACAGGGACGAAGACAATTTAGATGTTTTAAGAAACCCTCAGTTCTTCGACGTTCACCTCGTCACACAATAAAGTATCGTCAACATATCGTAGCCAAACTTTTGGTTTGATTAGTAAGTATAATTGCGTCGTTCCTCAAACCATTCCATGTAAATGTTTGCTACCACTGGAGAAGCGATGAACCCATGGGAAGGCCATCGTCCTGCGCATAGTACTTATCTTTCACTGAAGTAAGAACTACGGAGGCACAGCTCCAACAATTCCATCACTCCATCCAGCGGCAGGGTGGTGCGTTCTACTAAGGTATCATCTTCGTTGAGCTTGGCCCGAATGATGCTTAACGATTCTTCTATTGGTACATTTGTATATAGACTTTCTACATCAAAGCTTACGAAAATATCGTTTGGTCCTATTTCTACTGTTATTGAGAATCTCAACAAATGACTGGAGTTTTTACAAAAGATGGTGACTTACCGGCTAAGGGCTTAATCAATTCTAAAGGTATTTTGCCAGTGCAGTCGTGGGTGCATTCCTGGAGCTGGTGATTGGCCTTAAAGGTATATTGTCCTTGTGTATTTTGGTAGTCCAAATAGATGGGGGAGGCTTCCCTATGATGATTTAGTTTTTCTAGTTTCGTCGTCAGAAAGTTTTTATTTTTTCTTAAAGTCCTGTAAATTTTGTTTTCTATTAGGTGTTCTTGATCAAGGGATCTGTATTTCCCTTTAGAAGGACTTCGTCAATTTTTCATCATAGGTGAATGTATCCATGACTACAGTGGCATTTCCTTTGTCTGCTGGAAAAATTTTTTGATGGATGTATCTTTTTTAAAGGGTTTTTTAAACCCCACCCTGATTTTTCTGAGTGATATTGATGGGGTTATTTTTGCTTTTTTTCCCAAAACGGTTTTTTTCTTTCCACCCAGTTCTTCCATCTGGGTCCCTGACCTTGTTGTTTCTAAAGAGCTAATTATGCCCCTAGGTTTTGTAAAAACTCAGTTTTTGTTGAGATTCTCAATAATGTAGAAATGGACCAACGTTATTTTCGTAAGCTTTGATGTGAAAGTCTATCAATGCCCAAATGTTGGGCATCATTGGGGGGCTCACGAAGATGATACCTTGGTAGAACGCACCCCCTGCCGCGGGGTGGAGTGAGGGAAAATTGTGGAGCTGTCCTCGTATTCTTCTTTCCCAGTGAAGAAAAAGTACTATGCGCAGACGATGGCCCCCTGGGTTCATCGTTTCCTCTCCGTGGAGCACTATGGAAAATGGTTTGAGGAACACGCAATTAATACTGCACTAATCAAACCAAGTTTAACGTTTTGACGATACTTGTATGGACGAATGACAAAGGGGCGAAGGTTTCTTAAAACATCTAAATTTCTTCAAACCCTATCAAATTCAAATGGAAAAAAAGGAACAAAATTGGCTCTACCTCTCGACGTTTTAGTCAAACCAAATAATGGACATATACAAACTTCGGTATAGAAAAAACCCCTGGAAATTTTACAGAACCCCCTCAATGAAACAACAAAGAGTCCTTTTATTAACCGCTGAATTATCACACTAAGGAATCTCTGCAACCCGAAATAAGTTATTAAAGGGATCTCAACAAGCTAAAATGGGAGATTGTCGAAACTTCGTTAAATATCAGAAAAAAACAAGAACTCATTGACAAAAACCACAGATAATTATATTTTTCTAAAGGAACTTCAGAAAGATCCGCAGTGGTAGTTACTATTAAGCATTAAATCCCAAACCCCCCTCAAAAAGTTTTCTCCCCAGACAAGACGGGCGGGGTTTCCCCAGGGACTGTATCTTTAAACCCCAAAACGTTGTGTGAGCCAAACCCAAAAGACAGATTAAGTTAAACCAAACCCTTTTTTCCCGGCTGCTTTTTAAAAGACGACGCAATTCCACCAGATCCTCAGAATTTTGAACCAGATTGGCTAAAATGCAAATTTTTATTATTTGCCAATTAGCATTCATATCTGTATCTTTGGCCAAATTTTTTTTAAACGAGATTGACTGGAACTTTAGTTAACAACTTTAATCACTCAATTTTATCTACCTAAAGAAAGGAATGTTTTTTTAGGGTCAGACGAACCATTATGATTTTTTCCCCCCAAAATTTGTTCTAGTATCTTTTATTATTAATTTATTATCTCTATTCATCTAAATTTAATTTTAATTAAAATTAATATTAATATAATTGTATCTAATATTAAAAATTTTTATAAAAAAATTATTTTTATATATATTTATATATATATATATATATTATATATATATATATATATATATATATTTATTAATATATATATAAAAATATATATATATATAAAATATATATATAAAAATATATATATATATATATATATATATATTATATTAATAATATATATATATATTATATATATATATATATTATATATATATATATATATATTAATTTCAATTTTTTATTATTTATTTTATTTTCCCTTTTTTTAAAATAAAAGTTAAACTTAAAAAAATGAATAAATTAAAATGAAAAACATTAATATGATACTCTTGTTTTTTTCCTTTTAACTTTTGAACTATGGTATGGGTCATACTAAACGGTGTGGAAAAAATGGAATCCAGAAGGCCCCGGGAACTCAGTTGCTTTTTTTTTGGTTTAGGTAAATTTGATCATGTTTCTAAATATATTTTTTTTTTGACTGGTTTATGCTAAATTTGCAAAACGTTTTAATTTATTTTCCTGCTTTGAAAAAAACGTATTTTTAAAACCAAAAAATGCGCCATATTTAGTACTTATTTTCTTATCTTTAAAAATCCCCAAAACAAAATTTAGTCAAATTTTTTTTCCTCATTCAAAAAAAACCTACCACCCATTTAAAATAAATTTTTTTTTAAACTCTGTTAAAAAAGGTAAAATAGCCTAATCTGTCAAAAAACTTAAAAATTTTTGCTTTAAAAATGGTGAAAAACATTTTGGGAAACTATTTTAGGGTATCTTAATTTTTTTTTTAAAAAGTTTAAATTGGATAAATGTTAATAATTAATTATAAAACTGAAATAAATTTAAAAAAATATTAATGATTTAATTGTATGTAAACTTATTATTAAATTCGATATGATGTTATATATGGTAAGGTTTTAAAAACTTAGTAAAAAGGTTTTAGGTTATTTGTAATTGTATTGTTTATGATATTTGATTAATTACATTTTGTTGTCCTAAATATATATACTATACTAAAGTAAAGAATAGTTAAGTGTAAAATTAGTAAACTCTTTCATAAGATCCCAAACTTTTGCCTCAAATTCTCAAATTCTCAAATTTAAAAACTATGAAAATTTTGCAAAAATCGATTTTTTATTATTATATGTTTATTTTAAATTTTTTTTTTCCCACCCTTTCAATAAATTCATACCAATTCCCATCACCCAATTTTTTTTTACGTTATAGTTAGAAATTTCGTTGATTAATTTTTAAGGGATAATATGACAATGTTTAAAAGGATTTTACAAGAAAGATAAAAAAATACAAAGATTTACTAAAAATTCTTTTTTTTTTTGTAGAAATAATGTGGGTCTTATATTTGGTGTAAAAGTAAAAACTCCCCCAAACAAATGGGACCTAATTTTTAACCCAATTAGCTACTTTTGGGTTAGAAAATAAAACTTTACCAATTTTTAAAAATTGGCCTGCCTTAAACGGTTTTAGAATTGGCTGATGCAATATCCTATACAAAAAAAGGGCCTCTTGCTTTGGGACGTCATCACATCTGGGAAAAAAAATATTTGAGGAATGGAAATTTTATTTCAATTTGATATTGTAAATTTTAAAATTTACTAGGGTTTCCTGTTTAAACGGGCTGCCGGGAAATGTGAACTGAACTAGCCGCACCCATTCGATTTTTTTTCGGGAAAACGAAATTTCAAAGCAAAAACCCGATATTCCTATCAGCTTATCTAGTTTTTGGCGTCTTATTTTTTATAGTGTCACGAATGGTTTACTGTCAAAATTGAGGTTTACTGTCCTAATTGGGGTTTACTGTCAATTGGGGTTTACTGTCATAAAGGGGGGGTTTACTGTCATAGTTGGAGTTTAATCATACTTCTTATCAAAGGTGCTTTTTAAAAATAAGAAAAGCTGAGACTATTTACTAAAGGTTTGTTTTTTCTTTTCCAAAATTTTACTCGTTGTTATTGATTTTTTTAGAGCAATAATTTTAGAAAGTTTTAAAAATGCTCTGAAAAAATTTTATTATCAAATTTTATATTTGCTCTTTCATTTCTCAAAAGGGGTTAAAAGTTCATATTTACATAGATACTTTAAGAGGAATTAAGAGAAACGACTTTATTGTAAATATCCAAAAAAATGTCTTCAAATTCATCAAATTTGTTTTTTAAATATAATGTAAGATACCACCCTATGTTTCTTTTCACGAGGATTAAAGCATTAAAGATTTTGGAAAACCTACAATGCAAGGTTCATTTAATGTTAGTTATCCCTTTCCCAAAAATCCAGGTTTTTAACAACAGTAGCGGGAATATCCACCCAAATAAGTTTCTGGCAATTTAGATCTCGAAAGCTTTTTAAGGGCCAAGGGCTTGGGAAAAACAAGTTTGGAATATAAACTGGTTAAAACATAACTTAAAGAAAGGGATCTACCCTTTTGGATTCGTGAGTTTTTAATCTGATTGAAAGAATTCATTTATATTAATATTTCCATAATGTTGATTTGTGACAGTACGATTGAAATTTAGGCCCTTTCACTCATATAGTTGGCGAACTGAGATATGGAAAAAGGCCGCCCCCGCTAATTGTTTTACTTTCCAAAACGCCCCCTTCCCAAGGGTCTGTTTGAAATTTTTTAGTAAAACATAATTCATATCAAATTCTTTTAAAAAAAAATTTATTAACTTCAAAAGTCCAGTGTTTGGGGTGACTTAATGGTGTCTGCCAGGTTAAATTATTTGGGAAAAATTTGATGTTTTCAATATCTAACCCAAATTTTGCATTTGATTTAAAAAATTTTGGATCCTATTGGGCCAACTAGTATTGATTTGGTGAAAGGTTCCTGGTACTCTATATGTTTTCCCTTGGGGGGTTTTAACGTTAACATTTTTCCCCCTATGTCCATATAATGCTAATAAAGTCTGCTGTGTCTTGTGAATAAGATAAATTAAAAAGGGGGCCTTTAGGCCTCATTAAAAGGATTAAATAAATTTTTAAAGGGGTAATTTGACATTTTGTCTTTCTATAGATGATGGATATAAAGCCTTTAAAACAATTAATAGCCATGCTTTGGTAATTTGTCTCTTTCCAATTCATGCAGTTTCTTGACAGTAGAAAAAGGCGCTTTTTTGTCCAAAAATCAGGATATAAAAAGAGTTTGAGGGGGTTTTCCCAATTAACTAGTTATTAAAAATACTTTTTTAATAAATTTTACCGTGTCAAAAAGGTAAAATAGTGGTCTTTCTGGGCCCTATAGGATGTGGAAAAACATGTTAAGTTCATTTAAGTTGAAACTTCCATTGCTTTATTTTATTCATTATTGTCACTAATTGTACAAAAATACTAGGTACCCAATTTCTTCTAAATTTTTTTATTATATTTTAATAAACTAAATATCTTTCCCAGTTTATTTTGTGGACCCCGGGACATATGAATAACTTCTTTAAGACTTGAGCAAGGCCCAGTTATAAATGAATTTTTTCCCTGGGATGATGCTACACTATTATTATTTACTGTTCCTTACAGTATTACCTGTTTTTATAATCCAAATAGGGTTCAATATGAATTTCATCAAAAGAAATTAACATTTTTCTCTTTATCTTTAAAAATGGAAAATTTGCTGACAAAAGGTTAAAAAGAACTTTCTTTCATCAATATGGGGATCTTTATTATTAAAAATATTTTTTACTGTGTCGGGATGAGGTAAAAATAAATCGGACATTGGCTACTAAAAAAAATTTATAACATGGGGACTTTTTTAAAAAAATTGAACAAAAACCATTTTAAATTTGAATATCTATATTTTCCTTTGGTTAAAACATAAAAACCCTTTCTTTTTTCTGACAAAAATTTTTAGATTTTGATTTTTGGTTTCATCAGCCCCTTTTAAATTTAAAAGAATATTTATAACAAAATTTAGGATCTTTTTGTTGTCAGATTGGGGCTTGGTTTGGTATGAATTGACTCATGATCTGGTATCAAAAGGGGGGTTATTTTCTCGAATCGGGAGTTCTTTTTTCAGCCAAGGGAACTGACATCATTTGTATTATAAATTCCCAGAATCTTTTTCCTAAATCATCCAAATTGTAAATTTTTAAAAAGGAATTTTTTAAATTAGTTATTGAAACACAAAAGACGGCCATTAAATATGTCTCAAAGGGTTTAAGCATATGAATTACAATTCCCCAAAGGGTTATTATAGGACCGGAAAAAAATCAAATTTAAATAATGTTACATTATCTGAATTTACTACTGAAAACCTCCCCACCCTTCCTTTTTTAAACAGCCCTAAAAACCCATAAACCCATTAAAACATAGCATCTTTATAACTTAAATTCTTTTTACTTTGTTCTAATGCTTGAAAGATGTAACTCATAAAGCTCTTTATATTTTTTCACCCTTTTTTTCCGAGTTGTTGTGTTTTTTGAAAAAAAAGGAAGGGCATTTGGGAAAAATATTAAAAACAGAATTATCTCTCAATCAGGCTTTAAAATTTTCTTGATAATATTCCCGTTTTTTTGGGTCCTGCTCTGAAATAATCCAAATAATATTCCTGTGGGAAAATGAATTCACCCCCCTTTGTTTTTTTTAAATTTGGGGACTAAATCGTCTCGCGGAATTGATTGCAACCATTTTTTTTTGCTCCTTGGTTGGGGAAAAACCAAAAACATGGGGAAATTTTGGCCCCTTGGGGTAATTACCACGGCCCAATTGGCCGCTTATACAGCATATTCACAAAAAATACTGAACAAACCCGCAAATAGGTAAACAGAAAACTGATTTTAAACTTAAAAATAAACGAGATGGGAAAAAGCAAAAATTAAACTCCGGTTAAAATAAAGTTAGGTTAGTCCCAGCGTTGTGCTTTCGGCATAAAGCAAATGTACTAAAATTTTCCCAAAGTAAAAAGATTGTACTAGATTACATTTTTTCAATTTAGGATTGGCTTTTTGCTGTTGGTTTCATTATTAAACAAGATTTTTTTGAAAATGTAATTAGATTTTGGGTTTTAGCTATTTATAAAAAAGCTAATAAATCAAATGTCTAATTGTAAAAAGATCTGGGACAATTTTAAAAAACACAATCATCCGATGGGGTTTGTCAAAAAACCCCTCCCCGACAATTTCATTTCATTTTTTTATGGAAAAAACATCCGGCCTGAAATTTTATGACGTCCCCGTAATTTATTTGGAGCCCCGAGGCCTTTTCTTGTATAGGAGGTATTGCGTGATGTCCATGAGAGAAAAATCGATTTACAATGAAAAACAAAAACATACGTCACTACAACAAATTAAAATTTGGACGTCGAAATTATTCAAGGGGGAATCACATATTTACTTGGGGCTTCAAATAATTCTAAGTCCCTATGATATTTATTTTTGGGCCCTAAATCATACTTACATTAGCTTATTTGGTGAGGCGGTTTTCGATATACAGTGTGCCTAATAAATAATACGGATTTCTTGTTTTTTTTTAGTAAATTGTCTTTTCACCATAAGGGTATAAATAATCTGCATTAGGCAGAATAAATTATTTTTTAATAATTGATTTACTAGAGCCAAATATGTGGGTAGCTGATCTTTAAACTAAATTATTATTAATAAAGAAAAAAGGTATCGCCTCCTCAATCGCCAGATCTTTCAACAGTGTTCGCCCTTCGGTTCTACATTTTTTTATTTTTTAGAAAACCTTTTAGGTCTGTTGCTTTTCGTTTAATAATTTTAAGGTATTATTTTTTTATATATATTTTTATTTAATTTTGCAAAAGCCCTTTCACTCTGTTGCTTTTTTAGTTCCATAAGTTTAAAACAAACATTTTTTCTAGCCAATAGCATATATTTTTGTTAATTTAAAACCTTTTAAGTATCTTTTATTTTATTTTATCGTTTTATTTTACAAGGTATTTGGGTTATTAAAATAAAATAGTTAATTAGTTTTTTATTTAAGTACGTTTCCCACATAAAACATATATTTTTTTTAATTCCGAAAAACAAACAAATTTGTAATTGTCAAAACTATTTAAAAAATAAATAATTTAAGAAAATACCGGCTAAACATTAGCAACAGTATCAATTTATAAAGTTAAAAACATACCAAATTTATGATAAGGTATTATTTTTAAACGGCGACTGATTAAAATTGTTGTCCGAAAATATATTATTCACAAAAGTTAAAGCGCTAAAAAATGAATATGTCCTCTTTTAACTCTGTGACGAGTTGGCAACAGTGCAGCCAGATTGTGGGAAAAAAGTATTTCCTCCACCGAGAGGAGCCCAGCGATGCCGAAGTATCCCCCCAGATTAGGGAGAAGTACCATGCGACGCGAAGAGGTAACGCTTGCCTACGTCCGTGGTAGGAGAGAACTTTTCCTTAATCTGGAGAGAGACTTTGGCATCGCTCGGCTCCTTTCGGTGTCCCGATCAGGAGGGACTGGAGGCTACTTTTTTCCCACAATCTAACTGAACTGGTTGGCAACCCTAGTGTATGCCACTTAAATAGAATCTTTAAAAGAGTTGCGCAACATCGAATGTAATCAAATTACTCCTTAAATGCTTCGAACTATGTGAGAAAGATATAGCCACCCTATATATCCAAAATTGCTGTACCAAATGAGCTTAAGTAAGTATGTCTACGAAGACAAATAAAAGACCTCTAGAATAAGGTACTAGTTGGTCCCTCTTTCTTTATAAGATTTAAGGGGTGGAACGCACACTTGTTAAAGTGTTGCAGTTAGATCATGACGACGAAATGTTTTTCTTTGAAATAACAATACACACACACACACAAGTCCGATCGTTGTTATTTAGCAATCATTTTAAGCACCAAAAAAAAAAAATGGAACTAATGCTTTTTATTGGTCACTCGGTACTTTTAAAACTTCTAAATCTAACGGCTTAATAAAGGTATGTACATAAACAGAATCAAAGGAGCTTTTATTTCCATTTAAAATTTCAGAGGTGGAATATGCCCTGGCCAAGGGGTTGCGGATATGAGTTGCTGCATACGCTAAAAAGTTTCCTTTCCCCCGAGCACTTTTCTCAAAAAGAAATAATACTCAAAAACGATCTTCGCACGTTTTCGGTTAGCCACTCCGTATAGAGCCACAATAGACCGATCGGTCGCGGTGGAAGGGTGTTATACCCACTCACTTTAAACCTACCTACCTACCTACCGTATAGAGGCTAGAGTTCAGTCCCTCAAGGACCATTCCAACGTCTTGATAACTGTGTGTCTAGATGCTCCATTATAATTTTTTTTTAAGACAACTCTTTTATTGCAGGTGAAAATTTTGCAAGTGTAAAGGTCCAGTAAGAATTTTAAAAGGAAGCTCTTATTATAATTCTTGCCTGCAAATTCTAATTTTTTTTTGTATGGTGTTTCTTTTAATTATAATTTAAATCCCCTCAATATTATTGTTTTGGTTAGGTCCGTAATTTTTAAAACCCAAACTTTATGCTCATTAGTCATTAGTTTTAACGAAAGAATAAACATACGTCTTTTATGCTAAATGTTACAGTGAACTTTACCAAAAAACTTCTTGTATAACTAGGAGAAACTGGTTTGACTAAAAAAGATTTATTAAATAATCTTTCCGTCTCGTAGTAATGTTGATTAGCCTGTCTACAAAAATTACTTATGGGATTTTCTTTGTCTCTATTTATGAAAATCGCAATTTAAAAAATAAACTACAAAAATCCCTAATACCTTTTATTGCCATAGAAATTTATTTACAAATATTAAGATATTAGAAGATAACATGGGTCAACTTTTATTACGCGTAAACGCCGGAAGCGTCCTAGGTGCTACTAAAAATTTCCTGTTACCAATTTAAGCATAAGAGGTATTTGGTAAACAACTGCGAACAACAGCCTTAAATAATAGCAAAAAACAAGGGTCAGTTTTTAGGATCTGGACATATTATTATCAATGTCGTTAAAATAGTTAATGAGTTGTTGTGTCCCGTTTTGAAAATGAAACTCAAAATGTTATTAAAGGGAAAAGTTTACCATTTAACTCTTGATAAGACTAAAAAATCAAAAGAGAGTATTTGAAATCAGTTTAGTATACTTATTTTAACTTCCACGTCATTATTTACCGTTTTCAAATGTCAAATAAAAAAAAATAGATTTTTCTCCTGCTAAACAATGTAATTTATTTTTTGGTTCAAAACGAGTCAGATGGGTGATGATAGTACTTTCCACCCTAATATTTAATTTCTCAAGCCAGTTTCTAAGACTGACTTGAAAAACGAGCGCAGAGTAATGAAGATATCTCTTTCACGGGTCCTTAAAATAATATTAAATTGGGACGCTGAAAATGTTGTCCAGTTTAATGCCTCAAAACACAATCATGTTTGCTGTCGCGAAAAGACTCCCAAGTTCTGTAAAACAAAGATTTATTTTATCTTGTTAGCGGTACTTTTGAGAATAACCTTTGAAATTCTGTTTCGAGCCAGGAAGTATTTATCTCCTTCTGAAGTGTAAACTCTGTATGTATCCCAAATCAGACCGTCCCAAGAAGTGGCCGATATTATTCCTTTTCTAGCAACTTGTTACAATCCAACCTAGGAGGGCTTATAGAAATAAGCGGATCTGCATACTAACAGACAGCCAAGCGTCACTGGGGGCACTAGTAAAAACCAAGGTAACGTCCAAGCTGACACGGGAATGCCTGGAAGTCCTGGGAGAACGCAACAGAGTAACTCTCTGGTGGGTACCAGGACATTCGGGAATAGAAGGCAACGAAAAAGCGGATAAGCTAGTGAGACAGGGATCATCCACACCATACTTTGGACCAGAACCTGCCCTTGGAGTGATCAAAACCACAGCACGAGGGCAAACCAGGGAATGGATCCGAAACAAACACGAGGAATACTGGGAGAACCTCAGTAGGTTTAGACATGGAAAAAACTTCATAAGGGGCCCATCCAAAAGAACGAAAGAAATAACTACTCAGACAAAGTAGGAAACACTTCGCATAACAGTAGGGTTGCTAACAAGGCACGATAACCTAAGGAGGACACCCACACAAGATAGGCTTATACAATGGGGACCCAAGCTGCAGAATGTGCGACGAGGGGAAAGAAACAGCCTCATTATATATATATATATATATATATATATATATATATATATATATATATATATATATATATATATATATATATATATATATATATATATATATATATATATATATATATATATATATATCAACCAACCAGTCTCGGGGTTATACAGACCAGTAGAAGGAACAAGACTAATGGGAGGTTTGGTATAAAATATAAAAGATAATGGGAGATTAAGCAAAAAAAGCCCAAGAGGTTGCGCTGCCTTCGGTAGTGAATCAAGACGGCTCCCAGATAAAAAGAAGAAGAAGAAGGAAAAGGAGGCTACGAACTTCCCACTGTGGTCGTTCCTTTATCTCTAAAGTGTCTAAAACCTACCGCCCGCAAAGGTTTTTCCCTTTTTCTCCAAATCGCCAAATATTTATGTCCCATGATATTTACGTGTGAGGCTATTTCCTCCTCTTCCCCGCAAAGCCTGCATGTTGTGGAGCCGTTATGTATTCCCATTTTCTGCAAGTGTTTTCTTGGATGACAGTGGCCTGTCAAGAGTCCTACTACTTGTCTTAACTGAGTACGCCCCAGAAAAAGGAGCTTAGCTGTTAGGTTATTGAAAGAGTCGCCTAGCGTTGCCTTCGCACGTCTTTGACCAGGTAATGCATTCCAACGATCCAGATGTTGTTTTAGAGACCTTCTGTCTATTCTTGTTTTCATCGCCTGGTTTAATAGTCCAAGGGATGTCTGTGGACCATTGAACATTCCAGATAAGCCGACTCTTGCTAGTTCCTTTGTTTTTTTACTGCCTTTTATTCTAGTGCATCCAGAAACCCAGGGAAGTTCTATCCTGTTGTTCCTGGAGGCAAGTTCTTTTAGGTCGTTTAGGCACTCTATCGTGATTTTATTGTAAAATAATGAGAGTTTAGGATGTTTAGGGCAGCCTGAATATCTGAGAGAATGCATATATTTCGGTTCTGATACTTCCCTTTTACAATCTCTTGAACACATGCTTGGATAGCGCATATTTCTGCATGGTATTATCCGGCTTGAGCCATCGGTGTACCAAACCAGGCCCTCTCGAAAGTGATGGAGGTGTTTCCTTTGTCCATATGTCAGGATCGCAGCTTACATTATATGGTTTATCAAAGTGGTAGACGACTGTCATGTAATCTGATCTTATGTCCAAGATCTGTCGTCGATAATATCCGTTGCCCTTGTGTTACCATATTTTCCAGGATATCTTATATTGTTTTTCGTGCTATAGGCGTTGCTGATAGCCTTCGCTTTGATAAAAATATGCAAGGGAGTTAAGTCCAAAATAGTTTCCATAGTCAAAGAATGCTTCCTAAGGCGCCGGTTATGCACAGACGATTTAGTCTGATGACAGTCGATATTTGTAGCACTTTAGCCCACCATACGTAAGCCCAGTAGGTAAGTATCGGCCTAATGACTGTGACGTATAACCATTTATTTCATCTATTGGTTCCACGTTAATTTAGAGTCCATGATTAGTTTTAGGTATTTTTCTTCTTTAACAGTTTTGATCCCCTCTCCGAAGATTTTTGGGTTGTTGTGGTTACCTATATTTCTTCTATTTGTAAATGGCGGTATAATGGTATTCAATTAGCTAAATTTCTCTAAAAAAAATAAGTATTCCCTTATTAAATAATATATAATAAAGAAAAGACTAACTTTCCAAAATAGTTGGTGGTTTTCTAATCCAAGATTTTTTTAAATGCTGGCCATGCGAAATCCCTTAGACGACTTTAGCTTTCACTGATAAATTTAACACACATGATTAATGATAAAAATATGAAATGAGTTTTAGTCAGTGATGCATTGATTGTAAGTATGTTACCGTGAAAGACCGAATTTGGTCAATGTCAAACAATCGCCGGTGAACAAAAACTGAACGAGCATTAACCAAAACTCTCCAACTTACTGCATTCTGGTAAACACAAACCGGAAATAATGAACCTAACCAAAATTATTAGTTTTAACCAGAATGCACCAAAATAGTTAGTTTTGGTTAGTGCTTGTTAAGATTTTTTTTTTTAATGTTAGACATTTAACGGCAAATGTTGACATTTACCACATTCAGTCTTTCAGGCCGACATGTATATTAAATACGTGATATACTTACTACAATTCTTGCCTAGGTATAACTCAGGTATATTCTGTTAAACTATTTACCTATTTTATTTACAATTAAATATTTTAGAAAGTACCCATAAAATTTAAATTTCCCTACTAGAAAAAAGGGTTACTAAAAGCGACATTTAAATTAAATAAATTAATTATAACAACATAATATATTTTATAATATTTTTGTAAAGACACAATTTTCTTGTGTCATAAGTAAGTACGTGAAGGTTAAGTATTTTACAAAAATTCAAAATCAATAAAAAAAATTTAAAATTGTAGTCCTAAAACTCCACAAGATAGCATCAAAGCAAGAAACCCTGACAATTTAACTATTTCAAAGGCCAAATATTTTTTTAATAATCGCATAAACCATAAAGTACTGTCTTGCCTCAAACGATTATTTGTTAAAACAATTAGTTGTAGCTTTTGTACTTATTATTTTTTACTTCCAGCTTTTAAACACAAAATTAATTCTACCTCTAAAAGAAAAGCCGAACT
The DNA here is from genome assembly GCA_019359885.1 of Listronotus oregonensis. Taxonomy (NCBI): domain Eukaryota; kingdom Metazoa; phylum Arthropoda; class Insecta; order Coleoptera; family Curculionidae; genus Listronotus; species Listronotus oregonensis. The sequence continues at coordinate 83,093 of JAHBCN010002513.1, forward strand.
CTTTGCTAAAATATTTGCTGCCAATTTTACACTTGATCACTACCAGTTACTTCCGTTCGTATAAAATATCCGAAATCATATTTAAGGTCCAGCAAATTACTTACTAGGTATGTTCAAAAACCAGCTTGTTTTGGAAGGTGTTTTCCGAAAAAAGTTTTTGGTTTGATTTATAAGGCCATTATTCATCTCTGACCCGTACTCCATTTTTGAATTGAAATGTTATATTAAGTTTCCGAACATATCTATGTCAATTTATGGACGAAAAAACATTAATGCTGAGATTAGAATGATGAACACTATTGAAACTTATACCCAGGCATAATTCGTATACATTATCATAGAAATTTTAAAATAACTGAAATAGCGTTGGTAACTCTTAAGGATGTCAAAGATGTTACCACTTTTACATGTAAATCTAATAATTTTACATCAGAGTTTATCATCTATGTCTACACAGTTGCAATTAATAGATTTTTAAGTCCAATAATCGTATATATTTAATATTATTTGCAGATCTGGAGTATGATGCAATTAAGAAGAAAGTAAGCTGAGGCAGCCTATCGTTTAAGAATTAGGAAACAGGGCAGATTTAGGAAGTAAGGTATCCAGGGATTATGTTTCCTTTTTAATGGGACTGGAGGATGCAAATAAATTTTACCCCATAAATAATAAAAATAACGATTATTTGTCTGATAAGAATGGAGTTTCATTTGGCTACAATGATAAACAGGTTTCCCTAACAAAAATTTAAAAAATATATTTTTGCAGAGGCTAAAAACTCTAATTTTCATGACTGTTAGGGTTATATGGATTGCTTTTTTAAAAAGCATGTGCCTCTGTTTGAAAAAGAAACAGACTGCTTAAAACGGTTTGTTGTACTCCATTTTATAACAGCAATATTTTCATATTTTTTTTACTTTGTAACACCATAATAAAACACATAGGGTCTGAAAAAAATAAGTTTTTACTCACATTATTACAAAATAAAATAACTTCTTTAGTTCCGATATAAACTATACTAAAATAATATGGCCGATTAACATAAAAAGGTGACGTTTCCCTTCTTGAATAAGCAATGTTGCCAGGTGTTTCTTTTTGTTATTATATAAGATTGTTTTTTTATTTACCATAAATTATTTTTTTTATAAACTTACATAAACTATCAAACAACAACTTCCAAACTATTACCTAGCGCTGGTAGTTCCTGGTTAGTTGTCGTTAGGTTTTCCTCGTTAAATTGTATATTTTCTTTATTATAAAAGCGCCGTCAAACAAAATGAAAAAAAATCTAATATCTTAATTTATTGATTTTTTTAAAGCCAAAAATAGGGGGGATCAGATAATTACCCCATTTAATATTTTTTTAAAAATTTTTAAACTAAATTTAAATCTTTTTTCTATTAGACAACGTCGCAAAATCTGGCCTTTTACTTAACCTAATAACAGAGTTTTTTCGACTTTAATTTGACTTACGCCCAGATCTAATAGTATTTGGTGTTTTTTAACACAATAGTAATGTTTAATTAATTATATAATATTAAATGATTTCTAAAAAGCCAGAAATATATGGCAATACATATATTTTTAGGTCGATCTCGATTTTTGGTTTAATTTGCTTATTCAAATTAAAGAAATTCATTATTTATAAAATTATTTAAAAACCATTTTTACCTAAGATGTCATTTAAATTTTGTTTTCTGTCTGAATTTTTTAATTGAAACAAATTATTTTTGTCCTATTAAATAAACTTTTTCCTATCCTCTTTTTATCTATTATTGAATTATTTGTGTTAAAATTTAAATATTTATTCGTTTGTGTAAGTTTTCTGTTAAAATAAGCTTATTTTTTACATGAATTATTAAACTAACTTAAATAATTGAAGGAATCCTCAGGTTTTAAACTAAAAATAACACATTTGTAATATTGGTGATTTCGCTTCATCGCAAGTTTTGATTATCTCTTTCAAACATCGGTCTAAATAATCAGATTTCCAGTACGGATGCACTAATTTCAGTCTGAAGTATCAGTGAACATCCCTAAGTTCTTCTTGATTAATAATTAAACTTTAACACCAACCATAAATCCCTTATGGTTATCTCTTAAGTTAGAGGGTGATATACAAAAAAACAGTTTTATGCCGTATGTCCAAAACAAAAATGATTATGTATCATTGTATTGTATCATTTTTAAGAAAAAAATATTTGGCTTCTTTCTAGAATAAAAATATAAATATATTATTTTTAAAAATTATATTGCATATATATGCAACAATAGTAACAAAAACATTTTGTGACATCTTATGTTTTCATAAAAAGTAGCCCCACATCGTACATTACAATTTTATATAAAATATCTGGTAACCTGCTTATTTTCATATGCTGGAGATAAAAGGCACAAAATTATGAACACCTATTATTGGGTTAAGACACAACAACAAAACATATTTCGGCAGTTTTTGTGTTTTAAATAAAAAAACAGTCATGCATATTATTGCATATGTCTTGAGGATTTGTTTTCTTATAAATTAAATTATTATTTTATATGTTTTCGTTAGAAGAACTCGCCTTGAAATTTTCTAAAAAGTGGGACCACTTCTGTCCAGGTTTCTGGGTATAGAGAGCTGAGCCTGCTTAGACCTATTGAACCCTACGATATTTCAGATCGCCTGCAACAGAAAGGAAAAACCCCCAAAAAAACGAAAATTAAGAAAACTAATCTACTGTTTCAATGGTTTTTGAAACGGCGTCGATTGTCTGGTTGACTTGACGTTTCACAGTTTATTTCACAGTTTAAAACTAATCTACGTTTCGGTGGCAAATCGGCCACCGTTGTCAAGATAAAATTTAAAAAAATATAATAACAATTTCAACTAAACTTTAAGAAATATTGCTTTAAAAACTTAGGAAATTCTGAAAGCTTTTTTACCATTGATGACGTTTTGTCATAAAGGACATATTACTTTATTTGACTGGTATATTTATAATTTTCAAAAAGACAAAATCAATTAAAACATCATACCTCCTTTTTTGTCTTTTTGAAAATTATAAATATTTCAGTTAAATTAACTAATATGTCATTTATGACAAAACGTCATAAATAGTAAAAAAACTTTAAGAATTTCCTAAGTTTTTAAAGCAAAATTTTTTAAAGTTTAGTTTAAGTTTTCATTTTATTTTTCTTTTATTAACGAAACGTAGATTAGTTTTCTTGATTTCGGGGTTTTTTAGGGGTTTTTCTTTGTTGTGACTGACAATCTTTAAGTTCATAGGGGTCAATAAGCTGGCTCAGCACGCTATACCCCGGGACCTGGACCAAAGTGGTCCCGTTTTCTAGCAAATTTCAAAAAGAGTATTCCCAATGAAAACATACTGAAACATGAATTCACCATAAAACTATATCGCATATTTAAATTATTAATCTCTGAAGATGAAATTGTTTCTACTTCTAAAGGAAAAGCCAAACTATTTGCTAAACAATTTGCTGCCAATTCTACGCTTGATCCTCCTATTAATCTTCCTCTTTCAACAGTTGCTCCTGTTTCTCATAGAATGTCTGATATCATTTTTAAAGTCAAACAGATCAAGCGTATTCTTTCTTCTCTTAATACTAAAAAATCATCTGGGCTGGATGGCATACCAGCAATCGTCCAAAAAAATGTGCTTCCGAGCTTGCACCCATTCTAACTCGCCTCTTTTGAATCTCTTTCGACACAGGCATTTTCCCGGAGAGTTGGAAAGCTGCACGTGTGCAACCTGTCCCCAAAAAAGGATCCAAAACTCTCCCTTCTAACTATAGACCTATATCTCTTCTTTCTGTTGTTTGCAAAGTATTGGAAAAATTCATTAATTTCCAAATCTTAAAGTATCTGGAAAAACACAAGTTCTTACATGATAGACAGTATGGATTCCGTCACAGAAGATACACAGATGATCTTCTTTCCTTTGTCTCACACAAGTGGAACAACTCCCTTGAGTTTCTTGGTGAATCCCAGATCATTGCTCTTGACATATTCAAAACTTTCGATCAGGCCTGGCATAACGGGCTTCTTAACAAACTTTCTTCTTACGGTCTTCCACCTAAGCTTTGCTCTTGGCTCTCTAGTTTTCTTTCTAATAGACGTATATCAATTACAGTGAATGGTCATTCTTCCAGCTTCTACCAAATTAATGCTGGGGTGCCCCAGGGCTCAGTGCTGTTTTTTCTACACATTAACGATCTTCTCTCTTCCACAATTAATCTCATTCATATTTTTGCTGACAATAGTACCCTCCACTCTAGTATTCAATTTCTTAAGCCACCATGTAATTCTGATTTGAAAAAAAAGCGCAGGTCAATGCAGATATCTCTTTCAAAAGACCTTGAACTTATCTTGGATTGGGGCGCCAAAAATCTTGTTCAGTTTAATGCCTCGAAAACACAATCATGTTCGCTGTCGCGAAAAAAGTCTGCCAATACTCATCCGTTACATATGAGCGGTCAAGTTCTGCAAAACAAAGAGTCGTTTAATCTTTTCGGCGTTAGTTTTGAGAATAATCTCAACTGGCACAAGCACATTACATCCATAGGTTCGGCAGCTTCAAAACAGCTTGGATACCTCTTTCGACCCATAAAGTATTTCTCTTCTTTCAATCTGTATACTCTGTATGTATCCCAAATCAGGCCATATTTAGAATATTGTTCTCATGTCTGGGGAATGGCGTCTCCTAAAACACTTAGCATTCTCTCTATTTAAAGAAGAGCCGTTCGTCTTATTAATGAACCCACGCTTACAGAAAGGCTTCCCTTTCTTGTCCATCGTCGACTTGTAGGGGATCTGTTGCTCTTCTATAGTAAGTATTTTCACGGCTTTTGCTCAGAGGAGTTGGCCAGTATAATTCCTCCTCTGACAGCTCCTAGCAGAGCAACACGTAGTGAAACTTTTATGCATCCTTTTACAGTTGAGTTAGAGAGGCCCCGAACTTACCGCTTTCCTCGTTCCTTCATCCCTAGAGTGTCAAGGCTATGGAACCTGCTGCCCGCAGAAGTTTTTTTTCTCCTTCCAATCTCCAAAGACACCCACGGTACTTTAAGTACTTATGCATCAGCCTTCGTGGACTGTCGCCAAAAAAAATTGTAATTTTTACAATAAAAATCTGTAAATTTCCCAGAAATGTAACAGACGATCAATACGCCAGCGAATCCGCATATTCATATGAGCTATTGTAAAATATAAATCATAACTTGCTAGAAGTTTTACTTTCATCAATATCAGAATCATAAGGCGGATGCCGAGGTTTATAACCTGCTTCTTGATTAATGATTATACCTAGACTATTTACTTTCTTATACATTCACTTTCGTTAAGCGAGGAGAGCAACAATATATGATCAGGTTGAAAACATTTTCCAGAAAATGCTTTATATACGTGCTGTTTTATGAATCACATACGGCAATTATTGTTATTTAATACAGGTTAGGTATGTTATATACGATAAATTTAATTATGTAGCAATAAATAAGTAATTAATTATATTTGTTTATGAACTGTCAAAAACTAAACTATGCAAATGCTAGTTTATATTTTACAGTAGTGTTGCCGTCTATTTTTGTCAGTAGAATTTTTATATTAGTTACAAGGGTGTTTATTTTTTATTTTAATAAAATTAGTATAAGTGTTGTCTTAATAGATATAGATAATATTACATAATATCAGAAAGCAGACTTAAGGTTTTCTAATTAGAAAATCTTTTATCAATCTATGTGATAAAATATAAGGACCAAGGGAGATCAACTAAGTGGTTAGTTGATCGTTTTAATTCATTGATTTTTCGTAAAGTTGGCAACGTTTTGAAGCACAAGTTTTTATACAGTAACCGCCAGAAAGTTGGACACATGTTTTATTATTAAAATTTTTAAAACAATTTTATTGTGGCAATCGCCTCTACTTATCTGTTTGAAAAATAATTATACAAATTAAAATTTAAAATTAAAAAGTGAGGTTAGTTGGCATGATATTTAAATAATGTATTTAAAAAAAAACAGACATTTTTTAGATTATTTTTTAATGGAATTACAAATAACACACAACTTTTTGCTATATAAGAGCTATATTAAGATCAAAACAATCAAAATGTAGTAAGTTATGGCAGGATTGGACCATTTTTATGGAATATTATTAAGCTATAACCTTTTCTTAACAGCATTTTTCTTATTTTTTACTAGAACTTTAAACACAAATTTTATAGTTTGAGTTTATATTGATACATTAATGATATTGAAAATTTTATACCAGTTGTATTTGCAGCACAAGTAGGTTTTAAAACAAACGGAACAAATTAATGTGGAGTGTAATATTTGACAATAGCACATCAAAATTTTATTACGTCAATTTTTTTCATTTAGAAAAACAGGTTTACACATTTAAAGTTCCTGCAAAATCTCATTTTCTTCTTTTAAATGTAAAAAGACATATAAGTATAAAAAATAATAAAATTGATTTTTTACTTTATAGTTAGCAAACTTAATATAAAGCAAAAAAGTTAGGATATGTATTCGATTAAAAAATATATATTTTTTTATAATTTTTTTAACTTTGATTTTAAAATTCGCACATCGACTTAAAATGTAATTCTAAACAACTTTTTTAAATAACTTTTTTTGGATATCATTTCAACTAACCTAACTTTTGAATATATTAATTTAATTTTTATAATTATCTCTCCAACCGGTGTCGGCGTCCGCGAGCTGAATCTCAATATATATTTTTAGGTGACTGGATAAGCCTAGGCGATTGTCAAAACTGATATTTTAATATCTTTAAGACTTAAAAAATCCATATTTGTCCAACTTTTTAGCGGTTGCCGTATGTCCTCGGGTGCTAGAACTGTTTCTTCAACATATTTTAGCCTTTGCTGAGTTAGTTCGGTGCATAAGCATAAGCAGAGGATATTTCCACGGTTTTATGTATCCCATTACAAAACTAACATCTTTTATTATCAGTTTTATTATCATGTATCATTTTGAACTTACAGCCTAGAGGACCTTGTCCTGGCCTTTGATCTGATGTCTGTTCGTTATTCAAAAATATGTTACACTATTTTACACTTTTTGTACACACCTAGTCGGTGTGGTTTTGAAACCTCTTACGTAAAAAAAGGGGTAA
>JAHBCN010002514.1:0-90415 GCA_019359885.1 Listronotus oregonensis
TGCATTATTTATCCATTATAACTATAAAAAAAAAAAGTTTAAATATTAAGATTAATGCTTCATAATTTTTCCCAAAAATTGGAAAAAAACAAATTTTTTTAATTTTTCTTTGCTAGACAAAAAACCATTAAAATTTTCACAAGGCATATTTATTTTTTTTCTAAGAGTTTGTGTTTCAACAAAATAAATTTTAAAAGTTTTTAAAAAACTTTTTTGTTATTTTATATAATTTGTCTGTCTAGAAATTTTTTGGGGTTTTTTTTTTGTAATACCTTTTGATATTTATACTGCAATAAAAAAATATTTTAATGTTCGGCCAAATTGTCTAAAAAGGGGTACTATAATGTTTTTAGCGAGAAAGTTTTTCTTAGGCATCCCATTCAATAATTTATTAGAAATTGAGAGCCAGTTTTTTTTCATAAAATTATTTAATTTTAAAAAATATCTATTAATCTTTTTTTTTCGTTACAAAAAATTTTGCTTATGTGTTAAAACTAACCAAAAAAATATTTTTTAAAGCTCACATGTTTTAAATAATAAAAATAAGAAGTTTTTGCCTCAGATTACAACATTTAAAAAAAAAGTTTTGCATAACATTATTTATTCAGTCCCCCCAATATTAAAATAAAAAAAAAAAAATAGGCCCCAGGAAAAAAAACCCCCACAGTGATGGCCATCCGAGTCACGGATTTAAACCCTCAGTTTTTTTTTTTAGGAGCTTTTAAAAACCCCAAATCGATATTAAGACGAGCAAAGAAGTTGAAAAAAAAAAATAGTAAATACTGAAAAATTAAAAACAAATTTACTTCTTTTTATTTAGTACCGCAATATTTTGAACATAATAAAAAATAAGAATGAAAAAACAAAAAACAACTTCACAGTCATGACCATCCTAACGGATTTAAATCCCTTTTATTTTCTTTAGGGCATTTAAAGCTTTTGTTAGTCAGTTAATATCAAAACGATTAAATGCTTGAAATTGAAGGGGAAAAAAATTACAAATTTTAAAAAAATTAAATTATTAGACTTACAGAAAGATAAGTTTACGCTTAACTGGGGGGTTTTTTTCCGGGAAATTTCCTTTTGTCACACCATTGGCAAAAATCAGTCTTTTTTATTTTTCCAATTTTTTGTTCATTTTTTTTTCACAATAAAAATTTTTAAAAAGAAAAAAATTAATTAATTTTTCAGTAATAAGAAAAATTTTATAATTTTTTTTTTTTTTTTTCATCAAAAATATTTACTCTAAGCAAAAAAATAAACGATATGTTTGTGTATTTTTAATTGCTAAAAACAAAATTTTTCATATTGAGATATAAAGGGCGTTTAGAGTTGTGAGGGGGGGGCCAAACCAAAAATAACTTGTTAAACTAAATTTCCCAAAAAAAAAGTTTTTAAAAATTAAAGCAGTTTATATTTAGTTAAGAGATTTTCATGAAAAAAGAGTGTCCAGGTGTTGGAAAAATTTGGCGCCAAGACGCATCAGTTAAAATCACCCCCCCCCCATATTTTTTTATTTTTGAAAATTTTTTTTTATATGAGAAAAAAAATTTAAACAAATATTTTTTTCTTAAAAACAATATATTTAAATAGCAATTCTTCGAACGAGTCTCCATTGGGGTAATGAGAAATTGACAAAGAGAAAAATTTTAAAACCTTATTCTTCATTCTTTGCTTACTTGTTTGCACTTTCAACTAAAAATTTTTTTTTTAATTTATTTTAAAAAATACATTTTAAAACACAATCATAACCCCCCCCTTTTTTATCCACAATCTTCTTGTAAATTAGTTGTATTTGTTTTATTAATTTTAAAAAAAAAGAGTTTAAAGTTAATTTTGGGGTTTTTAATTAACATAAAGATGCAGGCAAGAACCCGCTGATTGGAATGCGGGGGAAAGAAACCGATTACCAACTAAAAAACCCAAAAAGGGGGGGAATCTTCGAGCACGGTGTTGCGGCTACTTTCTTCGGCGTTTTTGTTTTTGCAGCCCCTTCTGCCGTCAAGCCGGGTCCCTTAATTCAGGTCTGGGTCAGTCCCAGCATTTTTTGATGGGACCAACTTTCCCCCCTCTTTTTTCATAAGCCCAGTTGGTATAAAAACCCTGTTCTATTTAAATATTTTTAACAGATGTACGGGTTTTGTGTTTTTTAATTTCAGGAGGGGAAAAAATTTAGGAGCTAGACCAGGCCTTTGGGGGGCCACCGCCACCCCCGAATAAGGGATGCGGGGAAAAGGGAAAAAATCCTTAAAAATTTTGCCTTTGGGGGCCCCCCTCTGGGCCTGGCCGGAGAAAATAACCCCAAAGGGGACATGTTCAGAGAACAACAATGGGAGCGGGGGAAGGGGTGGGGGCCGGGTTTTCCCCACCCCGGGGCCCCCCTCCAAATTTCCCGAGAAAAGGGGGGAAACCCTCTTCCCCGCCAGCCCCGGGGCCCGGGGACTAACAACCCGGGCCCCGGGGGGAAAACCACCCGGGAAAAAAAAAAACGTAGGTGCCACTTTTTGCAAAACCCCCATGATGAAAGTTTTTTTTTAGTTTTTTTTTAAAGGAATTTAATTTTTTTTTAAAAAACGAACATGATCCCCGGGGAAATTTTAAAGATTCCGGGGAAAAAAGGGCACCGACGAACCCCTAGCTCGGCTCGGAAACGAGTTTTTTGCCCCCGAGTTGAGAGGTCTTAAAGTTATCAGAGAGAGAGAGAGAGAGTTGCCCTGCTAGATAACGGGCTATATCCATTTAGCTTAGGTCTGAGTTTTTTAAAAAAAAATCTGGGGCGGAGGGTGCTGAAAAGTTTAAGAATCTGTGACCTATGATTCCCAATATATTCTAACGAACTAATCCTTCCAGATCTGATCTTGTTAAAAGGAGGTCCTTACGTCGATCAAGATAGAAAAGGATGTACCTCCAATGATTTTTTTAAAAAACCGAGAACCGCCATTTTTCGTTTATGTTGTAATAAATTTACCAACAAGAATGTTGGGCGGCAATACTTTTTTAATTTTATAAGTAATCCAGGTGGGGGAGACAGGGAAGATAGGCCAATAAGCGTACAGTGATATAGACCTTTAACTATTTAACAAAATTTTTTTCTTTACATTCAAGTAGGAAGGAAACGCAAAAAATGAGAACATCCTAAAAACTTTTTTTTAGAGTTGGCCAAAAATAACCCCAACCGATGATATTCTAGGCCCAAATTTGGGGAACTTGCTCCTGACCCCTTCTCATTTCTTTGATTTGTGGGGGGGTAGTGCACTCTTTTAAAATTACGCACCTATTTTTTAGTCGCCGGAGGACGAAGATCTTGATTTTGATTGGATGGCAGGCATTGTCAGTCATCTGGCGTAATATCTAACATGTTCAAATTAAATAGTCGGATCATAAATAAAATAATTCTAAAGCGAAAATTTAATTTTGATAAAATGCACCTTTACATTTTATCTATTAAATTTGTTGTATTAATTATATTTTATTACACATATAAAACTCACGATACAGAATTTATTTGCAGAGGTTTAGTCAAAGCCAGAATAATTAGTTAAAAAAACAGTTAAGCCATTATGTCGGCCTACCTTATTTACTTGGGGATTTTTGGAACGGTGTAGCATATGCTCATGACTGTAAGGCTAAGTAGCGTCCGTGGATAACCCAAAAAGCTTCTAAAAGATGGTAGTTATCCTGGGGGTTTTCTTATTAAAGAAACAACTGCATTAACTTGTTTTTGATTAAAGTTTTTTCCTGGGAAGTGCGATGTTTTTAACATAGAAACGATAACAAATAGGAATAGTATTTTATAAACTTTGTTGTTTTCTGTTTGTTTTTTTATTCACTAATAAACAATATTTAAAGGTTGCTGTCCGACTAAACAAAACCCATTTTTATCAATTAAATAAAGACAAAAGGAAAATTTTTAACTGACACAAAAATAAAAGATATATATCATATACTTTATGTTATTTAGAATTATTTTATTTATGGTGCGACTATTTAATTTGAACATTTTAGGTATTACGCCAGATGAGCTGACGACATGCCTGCACATCCAATCAGAAATCAAGATCTTAGCGTCCTCCGGCGACAGCCGTGCTCTACTCTCTACATTTTAGATACGCACATTTTATAATTTCTCCATGTCAATTGTAAGGTGACACATACCACGCAAGGTTCAAAGGTTACACCAGAAATAAATAAAGTGTGATGAAAGAATAAACAGAACGGGGCAGGCTTTGGCTGGAGCGGTGAATATCAAAGTGAAATGGTATATTAGGAAAATAGCTGAATTATTAAGAACACATCTAAACTTTTTATTAATCTTATTTAACAATAATTTTTACTGAGTGTCACAACAATTTCTACTTGTGTCGTAACGTCGTTATATATTAACGCCTTATAGACTCCGCAGTCGAAAGGCGATTCCTTTTTAGTAGAATATAAAAAATTTAAATAAATATTGCGCCTATTTCAAGGGCAAATTTTGCAACTATTTTTAATACTTTTTAAATTTAAGCCATTGATAAAAATGTGAACATTTGGTATTGTCAGTAGATATTAAGTTATGTTTTAGATTTCCAAACTCTTTGACAAATTGATTTGAGAGCTATTAGTGCCTATTTAAGGTTATTTCGACCTTTTACCTTTCCTTTGATATTTTTAAAAATAATATTTAAATATATATATATATATATATATATATATATATATATATATATATATATATATATATATATATATATATATATATATATATATATATATATATATATATATTTATATATATATATATATTTATATATATATATATATATATATATATATATATATATATATATATATATATATATATATATATATATATTTTTATATATATATATATTATACAGTATGACCAGAAAGTCCGCATCATCGGGTTTTTTTATTAATAGCTGTATTCGAAATTTGACTTTGGCATCAATTTGCTTCGATCGAGATGAAAATTAACCAAAAAAATAATAATCGTATTCGCATTATCTGTCAAATTTTAATTTTTTTCCAAAAAAAATTTAAAAATGGGGTTATTTTAAAAATCAAAAAAGCATTAGAAAAAACAAATGCAATTTTTAGCTCATGCAAAATTTGAGGGTTAAGACAATTTAGATTTTTTTGCCCATTTTTTTTTAAAAATTGCACCACTGTTGCAAAATAAGACTTAACCAACCTATATAAAACTTCTTACTTTTGGAATTTTTTCCAACACCTTTTCTTTAAAGTTGCGCCGTATTAAATGTGTGCTTTCTACAAAATCCAAATAGGGTTATTAAAATTTGGTCCTATGTGATGCAAAGTTTATTTGGACCCTGTATAAGGTAACTCCATAAAATAATTATTTTTTAAAAACGGTTTGTTAAAATAAAATATTTTAATTAAGCAAAACAGGTACACAGTATCATCAGTAAAGTTTGAATGAAAAATACATTTTTGTTTAACTTCACGTAAAGTTTTTATATAGTTTAACGATTTTATTTAAAAACTCTTTTATTAAAATTTGTTATAAAGCTATGTTAAAAATAAGTCAAAATAGTATTTTATTATTCAATGCGTATTAAAAAAAATTAATTAGTATTTAGTACCCTGATGCACCAAAAACAAGGGCCGTAAAACAAATGATAAAAAAAAGATCAAAAGGCTTTTTTTAATAATGACAGAAAATCGCTTTCGTTTATATAGTGACTTTAAATTAATACCCCATATTAAATTTAAAAAAAGAACTTTACAGAAAAAATTGAAATTGTATTAATTGTGGTAAAAAAACAAGTCATCGTGTAGCAGCCAATATTTTAATGAAACATCCAGGCAAAAATGTGCAACAGTCTACTGTAAGTAGGATTATGGCAAAATTTAAATCAACTGGATCGGGAAAATTCATTTAAAAAATCTCAATCCTATAAAACATATAAAAGTCCAATTAAATGTGGCCTAATGGGGAACATGGCCAAACTAGTATTAGACATGTTTCTTGCAGAACTGATTAAAAGAGAACAAGGAAGATTTTGCTTAAAAATAAATTTAAACCTTATAAACCTAAATTTAAAATACCTTAAGGAACAGATTTTGGTTACGTTTGGGTTTCCCTTTTTGGTACCAGGGGGAAAAAGAAGAAGATGTGTCCTTTCCCTTTCACGTTTTATGGACCGACGAGGCCACTTTCATTCAAACGGCTTGTAAGCCTCAAAATTTAGAGGGGGCTAAAAAATCCAAATTTTATAATGAATGGGGACCAGTATTCCTTTAAAACAAATGTTGGTGCGGTGTTTTAAACGATCAAGTTTTGGCCTTTTTTTAGAGGTAATTTAAATTTGAAGAGTACCTACGCTTCCTTAACACCGAGATCCTTGAAATTTTGGACAATATGCCTATTGAAATAAGGCAAATTTTGGTACCAGTGTGACGGTGCTCCCATCCATAATACAAGACAGGTTCAGGAACGCCTCTTGGAAATATTTAGGGGCAAAGTTTGGACATAATATGGAGAAGACTGGGCTAGGTTCCGTTTAACCCCACTTGATTTTTTTGTGGGGTTACCAAAACAAAAAGTTTACAAACAAAGACCTTTCCGAGGTTGATCATTTGGAAACGGTGATTCGAAACTGCTTTCAGAAAAAGGCCCCTTAGTATCAGAAACCCATTAAAGATGTGTCAAGAAGAACAATTATTTGTATTGAACGCAATGGTGGGCACACAGAAATGTAATTTTAAATTTTAAGTTTTAAACTGTTTTTATTTAATACTTAAATACCAAAAATGGTTTGTTAATAATTAAAAATTGAAATTTTACATGCTTTAATTATAAAAAAGTTTTTTTTTTATTTAAAAATTACCTTTTCAATTAAACCTCTTCCTAATATTAATGTGTTTACAGCACAAATACGTTTTCAAAAATATATTTTATGAAGCACCATACAGGGTTAAAAATAAATAAACTTTATCCATGTGACCAAATTTCAATACCCATTTGGATTTTTCCATTTCATATGACGCACTTTAAAGAAAACATGTCTGGAATAAAGGTTGTCAAACTAAAAGTTTTATGTAGGTTGCTTTGAGTCTTATTTTTAACAGTGGTGAATTTCAAAAAGGGACAAAATATCAAAATTGTTTTATACAACTGAAATTTTGCATATGGGCTAAAAATTACATTTAGAAAAAAATTTTTCCTATAACTTTTTTGATATTTTGATAAATAACCCCATTTTGAATTTTTTTTGGAAAAAAAAATAAATTTGAAATAATGCGAATCACGTGACCATTATTTTTTTGGTTAATTTTCATCTCGATCGAAGCAAAATTACCAAAGTCAAATTTCAAATAAACTATTATTAAAAAAAAATCCCATATGATGCGGACTTTACTGGTCACACTTTTTTTTATATATATATATATATATATATATATATATATATATATATATATATATATATATATATATATATATATATATATATATATATATATATATATATATATATATATATATAAATACTATAACACCATTCATTAACCAATATAATTTTATTAAAATAAACTTACGCGAAATGAAGACAAACAATAACGAAAGACATTTAAGAATCAGGGTGTACATGTCTCTCATTCTGTCGACGGAAAAGTTTCAATATGCAAACGACCCTGGTGGAATCGTTTTATTGCCGACAAGCAAGACATAAAGGTCGTTAGGAGGCGGCCATATTGACTGTTAACAGATCGCGGATTGATAAAAAATGTTCATTGAAAAAAGATTCACGAACACTGAAGGAGCTGATATTTGTTAAATGTTTTCTTTTTATGTATTCTAATATTTCTTGAAAATTTTATTTTAATAAGTGGAAGAGAAAATTTTAAATACTTAAAAGAGGTTTTTACAATATTAGGTAAGCAATATAACTAGCAAAACTGGAGATAAATTAATGTATCTACACTTTTAATTTGTTTAAAAACAGACATATAAAAACATGTGAAAAAAAATATATGTTCTAATTTACCAATATGTATTTAAAGTATTAATTAAAAGCTAAGCTTTTACAGAATATTGACTTTTTATGTTTGGAAATTTCAGGTATTTAGTTTTACCTTTTTCAGTTTTCGAATTTAAATCGTATTTTTTTAAACAAATTTAATTAATTTAGTTGTAATTTTAAATGATAACAACATAATTTTTATTAAAGCGTATTAAAAAAAATGCGATGTTTTAAGAAGCGAACCACCAAAGTTGTCCCAAAAACAACATCCAGATCGTTGGCATGCATCACCTAGTCCAAGACATACGAAGACAACGCTAGGCGACCATTCCAAGAAACTAACAGCCGTATTTCTCCTTCTGGGGTGCACTCAGTTAAGACAAGTAGTAGAATTTCTGATAGGCCACTGTCATCTAAGACAAGAGTTGCAGAATATGGTCCCACAACCTGCGGGCTTTGCGGGAGGAGGAGGAGGAAACAGCCTCACATATAATTTACAACTGCAATTCACTGACGTAAAACACATGTATTGTTTGGAAATATACAGTGCGGAATTCCTTTCCATACAAACGTCTTAAAATCTATTAGACTTTATAAAGTGAAGCGGACTTCTATAACAAGAAACAAGAGCACAATAAGCCGTTATGCTGCAGTGCAAATATGGGCACACGACCAACCCCGCTTAAACCAACCTCCAACTATGGTTAATCACGATAGAATTAAGCTTTTTTATTGGCACGGTGTGCGATGAAAACGACATTTGACGGCTGCGTAAAATTATTCTTGAAAGCCGTGAAAAATATGTAAGATTATTTATTAAATTTACCTACTTATTTTTCGTAAATAAGATAAGGGTGTTTCCTAATAGGCCGAAACCGGGTGATTAGGTCGGTTCCAAAATTTTCCATTTCTTCGTTTCCGGGATAAGGGCTGAATTTGAAAAAAACCGGTTTTTATAAAAATATAAATATCTTAAAAAACGATTTCCAAAAGTAATTATTTGAAGAATAAGGGCAAGTTAACTAGTAAATTAAGCCCATGGTTCATGGCCCCTATTATTGACGAAAAAAGTACTCCAATGACTTTTTTTATAGTTTTTATTTTTTTTTAAGCAACTAAAAATAAACTTTTATTTCTGGTTTTCCATATTGCTTAAAAAAATTAACCTTTAAACATCCATGGACAAAAAAAACCAAAAATAAAAAATAAAAATTTCGACCTTAAAAATGGAAAATGTCCACCTTCCCATAAAATACGGGACTGCAATCGATTTGTCATTGAGGTGTCTGACACTTAAAAAAAAAACGATATTTAAAATCATAAATATCCTTAAACGATTTGGTGAACCAATGACTTTTTTGTAGTTTTTTTAGAAAAAAATGCCAAACGATTGCAGTCCCCATTTTATGAGAAGGTGAACATTTTGCTCATTTACTTTAAGGTCAAAATTGTTTATTTTTTATTTTTGTTTTATTTATGTTGTCCATGGATAGCTTTAGAATGAGTTAATGTGGTTTTTATTTTTTCTCGAAAACGAGCTAGATATGAAGAAAACACAGGAAAGAAAAAGTTATATATTTAGTTGTTAATCTTAAAAAATATAAAACTATAAGAAAAAGTCATTGGTGTACTTTTTTTCGTCAATAATATGGCTGTGGTGCCCACTGAGACGCCACTGGAGCTAATAATTTCAGTCTAGTTAGAGCTAAAATCACCTTATTACTTCAAATAACCGCACCAAATTTCGACCAAATGGTTTTAGGATATTTTATATTTTATAAATACCGTTTTTTTTTCTTTAAACTTCACGTCCTGTATCTCAGAAAAGCAACTGGACATGTTCATAGGAACTTTTTCTTAAAACGACCTAGCCAATCACCCTCTAGTTTCGTACCGTAGTTAGGAAACATCCTGTATAAACCTACTCCACACTGTAAATGACTGTATAATGACGAAATTGAAAGTATTTTAAGGCAAACTAACTAGTCAAAGTCTACAAGGTAGTTTCCTATTTCTACAAATGTTAAAAGAACATCTGGTTAAATCTCCTAGGTGAAAACCGGCGAAATTTTAGAAATGTTTATGCCATTTTCTCTTTTTCCAATTTGTACACTCTGTATGTATCCCAAATCAGACCCTCTTTAGAATATTGTTCTCATGTCTGGGGAATGGCGTCCCCTACAACACTTAGCATTCTGGACTCCATTCAAAGAAGAGCCGTTCGTCTTATTAATGATCCAACGCTCACAGAAAGGCTTCCTCTTCTTGCCCACCGTCGAGCTGTAGGGGATCTGTCGCTCTTCTATAGGTATTTTCACGGCTTCTGCTCAGAGGAGTTGGCCAGTATAATTCCTTCTCTGGCAGCTCCCAACAGAGCAACACGTAGTGCAACTTTTATGCATCTTTTACAGTTCAGTTGAGAGGCCCAGAACTTCCCGCTTTCTTCGTTCCTTCATCCCTAGAGTGTCAAGACTATGGAACCTGCTGCCCGCAGAAGTTTTTCCTTCTCCTCCCAATCTCCAAAAAATTAAGTCCCGTGTGAACAAACTCCCTCTCACCACACTGAAGACACCCACGGTACGTTAGTACTTAGGCACCAGCCTTCGTGGACTGTTCCAAGATAAAAAAAAAAAAATCAGTGGGGCGTTATAACTCAAAAACTAGCGGGCTCCGACAAAAATTGGCAATTGGCCCGATGTACCTAAAACTGATATATACTGTACTTCCTTGAAGGCTTTGTAACCATTTTCTCTATTCACAACCACAGAAGACTACACAGACACTAAAGTCAGTTCTGCAGACACACCTTGAGTCTATTAAAAAAAAACCTTTTTTTTTAAATGGCAAATCATTAAAAAACTTTAGGAAAAAATAAGAACAACGGTAAACGGAAAGAAAAGAGTAATTTTTTCTTCTTGTTGCATCAAATTAAGTGTATATATACCTAGTTAGCACTGTAAATGACTGTATAATGACGAAATTAGGTGAAAGTCGGCGAAATTTTAGGAATTTTAATGAAATTTTGAGGCTATGTGGGTGAGGCGGTGGTCCGATAAGTAAAAAATCACCTGACAAACTTTCAAGTCTAGGAATGTTTCAATATACCTAAAACTAATATATACTTTACTTCCTTGACGGCTTTATAGCCATTTTCTCTATTTTTAACCACAGAAGACTACCTACACAGATACTAAAGTCAGTTCTGCAGACAGTCTTTGATTACTTAGTCTATTAAAAGAACCTTTTTTTAAACTCGCAAATCAATAAAAAACTTTAGGAAAGAACAGGAACAAACGGTACACGGCAAGAAACTAGTAAGTTTTTCTTCTTGCTACGTTAAATTCGAAAGTTGTTTGGCTAAGCCCAAAACCCGAAAGTCATTCGGCTCAGCGGCAAATTTGAATTCAACACCTTTTGTCTGCGTGCATTTATCCATTTTTTCCTTTTTTTCTAATTTTCAACTAGCTGTTGGAAATGCACAAAATTTGCAGTTACTATTTCTGACAGTATTCTTATATTTAACTACACAACAACTATTATGCACTATTTTTAATATTTTTATCTAATTGTTTACTTTTGAATTAAGACTGATTTAACGAAAATTTGTCCACAGTGAGCACTGCAATAGATTTAGCTGTCCACACTATACACTCCGCTCCCTACCAATAACTAATCAACAAGCATTTAATGTGTGCCATTTTAATGTCCAAAAATAAGAAACAACATTTTGTTAGAAAATTGGTATATGACAAAAGAATTGTTATTCTACTTTTTTTTTCTTGGAAAATAAGCACAACATTATATTATAAGTGAAATTAAAACTATTTTAAGGCAAACTAACTAGTCAAAGTCTGCAAGTTAGTTTCCTCTTCCTATCTAAGAAATGTTTTTATTTATCCTACAATACAGGGTTCATGAGGAAATGTATATACTTTAGGTACGTAGTCAGGGTCTAAAAATAAACATAAAAGTCTATACAAATATGGGTCCGTAAAGCCTTCGTTTCCGATATACAGGGTGTTAAAGTACATGCATAGGCATTTTATGTGTATTTGATGAAAATTATTAAACCCAGCTAAGATTTTGCTGAACATAATTTAAGAACAATAATTTTATTGAAAATTTAAATACATATTGCTTAATTATCCATTTTTTTAAATTTTGCTATAATAAAATCAGATGCGTCGTAAT
The DNA here is from genome assembly GCA_019359885.1 of Listronotus oregonensis. Lineage (NCBI taxonomy): Eukaryota > Metazoa > Arthropoda > Insecta > Coleoptera > Curculionidae > Listronotus > Listronotus oregonensis. Next base: position 12,180 of record JAHBCN010002514.1, read on the forward strand.
TTTTTTAAATCGAAATATCTCGAAAACGGTTGCTTATATCAACTTTTTCTACCTTTATCTATTTACTTATAAATGTAATACAGGGCCGTACCAAAAAGTTGTGATTGTTCAAAATAGTAAGAAGACGTGTAGGTGGCACCCCTACAAGTAAGAGCCGTACTAAGATTAGGTTCGAATCTGTCATACCCAAAAACCCCCGGATACCAATTTTAACTCCAATATTTACATTACCATAGATTTTATTTAAAAAATAGATAAATTAAATTAAAACTTTAACACCCCGTAATTCGGAAACAAAGACCTTGCGGACCCATATTTGTATAGACTTGTATGTTTATTTTTGGACCCTCACTACGTACCTGATGAATTGACATTTCCTCGTGAATCGCCCTGTATATCTTACTTATTTAACTTAAAAGTACTTAAGCCATTTAAAACTAAAAAAATAATAATATAAAATTCACATGAAGAAAATTAATGCATAAATCTATCAATCAAACTATATTTTTATTTGTAAATATCATTTTAAACACATCAATATCCATTTAAAGCAACTGAATCTTCGAACATCAATCAAATCTGGCAAAATGCAATAAAATGAAACCTAATAAAAATAAAAGTCGTTTTTTCGCTGATTGCTACGTAACGCAATTTTTCGACTAAGATCTAATGAAGTGTCTTATCAATGTCGTTTGGAGTTTTCTGAAAGCGAACCGCCTAATTTTATTTTCTTTCGACCAAATTGCCAATAAATCAACTTAGTGGTTTTTCTTTTTTACTGGTTAAAGTATTTTATTTTCAAATGAAATTGATACGAGGTTAAAAATAATGGTTTTTGTATCAGCTTTTCCCATTAGAGAGACTTTAATGTAGACAGGTTATATGTAAATAACAGAAACTAAAATTAAAAACATAACTTAGTTAAATATCATGATACTGTGCAATAGGCGGCACACTCAAGTTCTACTATTGGACTTTAAAACGCATGAGGATTGTACATACCATTTTAAAAAGTTTTAATATAAGACATAATATTTAACAAACTGCAAGCTTCAAAAATTATTGTTATTAAGTAAAAATATGAAAAATTAGATTGGAATTACTTAAAACAAATTGGCGCCTTAATGTTATTTTAAATGGATTATTGGTACGATTATTTTTTACAAAGATATATACTTAAATGTTTTGACTTATCAGTTTCTCTAGTATTTCGGAATTGGAGAACTGTTGTTATCCTGAACTTATTCACATTTTCTTTAAATTATATAAAACACATCAATTGCCTATATTAGTAACTTATTTGTGATATACACTTATTTCAAGATTCTTATAAAACTTATTAGTTTGAAATCCGACTTTCACTAAGGCGACCTTTAGCCATCTGCCAGTCGAATAAAAACTATTTTTTACTAAATTTAAAAAAATATTGCCTTACAAGTTATGGTCAAAGCTATAATAAATTTTAGGTACCATAGTTACACATTTTTTGTCAGTACTTTTACACATCTGCTTACTAAAAAAAATAAATTCCAATAAAAAGTGTAAAGCCTAAAGGATATGGAAACGTAGGGTGGCCTTACTAACCCAAGATTAATGAATTTATGACAACAATTTTTTGTATACATGTGTCTTTGGGTCAGGTTAGTAATCGATCAAAATTTGAAAAAAATCCAATCTTTAAAAAAAAATTAAAAAATTATTAATGACTTAAACCTCCACGATGTCTTTCAGAAACACGTCACGCGTCGGTGCTTACTCCTAATAAGATGGTCGATTTCCTCTTAAGGTTTCTCATCCCAGGCAACTTGCACCTTATGCTAAAGTGCCGCTAGAGTCTGTGGCGAATGGGGTAAACAAGTTATCTTCTTTCGATAATGTCCCAGACGTGGTCTATGGGGAAAGGATCGAGAGATCTAGGGGGCCAAAGCAACAAATCCACTAAATTTCCCTTCAAATTGGCCAACCTAATTTTGGCTACTGTGGTCGTGCATTATCCTGTTGTAAAAGTGGGTTGGGGAGCGTCCGAACATAAGGCAGAACATGTGGTTCCGCCACCTCTTGGATGTAACGCACGGCGGTCATGTTGCCTCTGATGAATACCAAAGGTTACCTACTCCATAAGCAATAGCCCCCCATACCATAATTCCGAAAAAGTGGTGCACATACCTTGCCACAAAAAATGGAAAATCTCGTCTTTCACCACGTCGGCATCGCCTTCTCATCCTTGCACGGCCATTGTGCATACCCAAACAGAATCTGTATTCACACATCAGATAGTGTTATTCCATTCAAGGTTTTAGTTCAGCCATTTTTTGCACCAAGCCAGTCGATCACATCAGTGCCTAACAGTGAGAGGTAGGACAAACTTCTGATCCGGCGATAAACAGTTTGCATTGTAACTGGCCTGCCATGCTCTGCAAATCATTGGTCCGCAATTGACCTTATGGACGGAAGCGATCCCGTAGAGCCAAAAGCCTAAGGCGGCGATCTTGAAGTGGGCCGTTCTTTTAACACGTCCTGTACATCTAGCTTTTCGTACCACCACCGTACTTACACTTCTGTGCATCCTTGTCGCTATTTCTCTAAAGGATAAACCAACCTTGCGTAAGCCCACTATTTGCCCCCTATTAAACTGGCTAGGCTGTTGAAACTTTTCTCGTCTTCTTACTCTAGGCATAATAAATAAATTAAAACAGCTCTTCATAACGTTAAAAAAGATAAAATGTGAATTGTATATACAACAAAACACAATTATCGCGTACTTATTTTTTTGTTAGAACAGTTAATAACACAAAAACCACCTTATCGATATGGTTGAAAAATTGATAATTTTTATCCTTACTTAAACAAATAAAAACTTTCTCGTTTTTTCACTCTAGGCATGATAAACAAATTAAAGCAGCTCTTTACAACATTAACGCGATTAAATGTGAATTGTATATACTACAAAACACAATTATCGCGTACTTACTTTTTTTGTGGGAACAGACGATAACACAAAAACCACTTTATCGGTATTGTAAAATTGATCGTTTTTAACCTTATTAAAATATATAAAACTTATGTTTTTTTTATTTAGATATATAACAAATTTAAATTTAATTTAAATAATATATTGTATATATAAAATATATATATACTTATTTTGATAGATATAATAAATACACTTTATATATGTTAATATTATATATATTATTTATATATAATATATATATATATATATATTTATATATTATAATATTAATTTATAATTTACTGATAAATTAAATTTGTATATACTACAAAACAAATTATCGGCTTTAAATTTTGTAGAAACATAAACCCAAAATATTATCAATTACTAAAAATTATTTATAATATATATATATATATATATATATATATATATATATATATATATATATATATATATATATATATATATATATATATATATATATATATATATATATATATATATATATATATATATATATATATATATATATATATATATATATATATATATATATATATATATATATATATATATATATATATATATATATATATATATATATATATATATATATATATATAATATATATATATATATATATATATATATATATATATATATATATATATATATATATATATATATATTTTATATATATATATATATTTTGATAAAAACTTTTACTTGTCAAAAAAATATGAACTACCATGAGAAAACATATTGTTATCATAAAAGGCATCACAAAAATGCCAAAACATAAAATCATACAAGAGCAAACATTAATTTTTTGGCCTTTTAACGTAAAATGGTAAATAAAAAACTTGCTTCAAATTTAATTTAAATTTTGATTCTGAACTTACTAAAAGAAATTTGAATTTATGAAAAATAAAAAAATCAACATTTTTGCAAGAACATATTTTACATTTACATTTTTTTCATTGTATATTTATTTTTATTAATGTTTAGTAATGTAAAGGTTTTTTCAAGTAAAAGTAGTAAAATGCGTACTTGCAAAAATGGGGCGTATTCGTACTGTCATGTAGAATAAAAAAATTAGAATTGACATTATACATAAAGTACCACAAATTTTTCATTTTTTTCTTAATCATAGCCTTGACCACAATTTTTTAGGCAAGTCAACCGCTAAACTTTTGTTTCATATTATATTATATTTGATTAAACATGGTTTTCATTCAGTTGGCAGATGAGTGAAGGTCGCCTTTTATTTAAATCTCGTACTACAACAATTAATACCTAAAATAGCAATACACAGAAAGTTAATATTTAGCCAATGTCGTCTTTCGGAATACATGTTTGAATACATTTCTAATATTTTCACTCTGTTTTTATCGTTTTTGAAATAACTTTTTATCATATCCTATTACGTCCTATTGATAAAGTCTATTTTTAACGACAAAGTAATTAACTATGTGTCTTAGGGGTCAAAATTACGAAAAAATACATTTTGTCCAGTTGGCAGATTGTTAAAGGTTGTCTCTAATTATAGTATAAACTGTAAGCTACTTTTTCCTCCGTTATAGCTAAACAACTCTTTTAAAGGATGTTTGTGAAAATATTGGAGTAGTAAAATGTGTTATCAAAATAACAAAGCTTGCGTGTAAAAACATTAAAGCCCCTATGCAAGCATTATTGATAACGGTAAATAAGTTATTACTTGACCATTTATTTACTCTTTATCTTAATTGCATTATTAACTTCTTTGCTTTACTAAACTACTTTTGACTTACGAGACTGAAATAAGTTACGTTTTGCTTCTAACTTGTTGTACAAAGTTTTATAAATCAAATCTAAGTTAAGTTCTTAATTTTAGTTAGTAGAGTCAAGAAGACATATATTTAGCACCTAGCTATTTTATAAAATTATTTTTATTTTATTTATTAACATCCAATTTTACAAACCGTTTGACGTCGTTCTATAACTAATTAGAAATACAACAAATAAATTAAATTATCTTTTAAATAAAGGCTGGTGTTATTAAACACTTGTCATTAATATGACGAAAAATTCTGTAATTGACAATTTTAAACATAAAAATGGGCATTTTTTTAAAGACTAATTAATATAAAAGAGGCAAAACATAAATCTAAAAAACCTTTCTTTTTTAAAAGGAAATTTGTTGCTTTCAGCTTATATAAAAATGATACTACCCTTTGTCGGTATTTTTGTCGTTTATGGTGTTGGTAGCATACGTAAAAGATGATATTTTTTACCAAAAAATATTTGTTGGGTTTCTCGTCAGGTGAGAAGAATTGCGGAATCGGATTGGTTTTAGTCGGGACGCTGTGGACTAAACATCTCTTCTGCCGTCCCCTGGTAATAAATATAATACCACCCTCCATAGTTTTAGACTTCGATTACTTCTTACTTAATTTTAAATTAAAACAATGTCAATGAAAGAATATTTTAACGGGGTGATAAAAAAGGCTTATGTTTTATTTTCATTAGCAAACGACTAGCGTACCAGAGCTATCTCAGATCGACGTTGGCGGTCCTCTTCAAGGAGCTGCCTCGCCGATTAAGGAATAAAGCAACAGGATAGTTTAAACATCAACGACGTTGTTGATGTTAAAGCGCTGCCGACTCGTCAAAAAGTAATTTTCAATTGTAAAACTTAAGCTTAAATTTTAAAAAGCACGATGCATCGGTGCCCGTAAAGACATCCACTCCATGAATCCGCCAACTCATTTACAATAACCAATTATAAAGTGCCACAGAATCCGAACGGCATGCGTATCCTTGTATCTATGGATACCAAATATAAAGCAACCGATAAGCAAAAGTTGCCACTAGTTGCTACGACCTCGGCCTCCAAAAATATTAAAAAAGAATATAGCGATCGCACAGAAGTTAGGCACCCACATTTGGGCGCCACTTTTTGTAAGGCTGGGATGGGTGCTCCAGGTGGCTTTCGGAGCCCATAGAGGGTTAAGATGACTTTTAGGGATTGCATATGCTCTCAGACTATTCGAAGCGATAATAATTTTAAGAGGCGGCAATCGCCCAACAATAATTTTCTGGCGTAAATAAAGTAAACCGGGATAAACACGGGTACTGGCGGGTTTCGTTGACTTCATTAGGATCGAGGCCTCTGAGAAAAGAAATAACATAAAGAGTTTTACTGGGAGATATCCCGGATTCTTTTAATTGACCCAAAAATATATTTAAAAAATGTAAATAAAGGAATGAAATACAATAAACCACATATTTGATCTAAATAATATATATTTTTTTAAATAATAGATTGATTTCTCGGTAACGATGCTATGTCAGAAATTTGAATTGGGCAACCAATTACAGTATATACGAAGAGCCATAATGAGACAAAGTTTTTTTTCCGAAATTCGTAACACCATATGGAAAGCAGCAGCTACAGCAACTGTTGTCCACTGGAAGAACACTGGATCTTTTTAAACATTTTTTTATTACAGCATTATTCCTTTATATACAATAAAAAAGCTTAAAAAAGTTAAACTATAATTATGTTTCTTGCGTAGGAATACTAAAAAAGGCGAAAAGTTTCTTAAACCAATTTTATAGATTTCATATCAATAAATGCCGAGTCTTAGTAAATGTAATACGTTCCTAAATTTTATTATTCAAACGTTTTCTATTATTACTTGAGATTAAATTGATGACTACTATGCATTTTTTTTTTAATTTCTTTTGGTATTGGTATTAAAAGACATATTTTTTTTCAAATATAAAAACACTACTAAAACTACTTCATCAAAAAATGCCACTTAAAATGTTTTGTTAATAAAACTAAGCTTTCACTAACTTTTGGCGTAGTTTGAAAATACTATTCCTTATAAAACTGTGATATTGACAAAAATAAGTAATCTCAAACCCCAAAGTTGGATAGCCTAAATTCCTGTCGAGTCCGTCTCTCTGAACTGGGTATTGAACTGAAACTAATCAAAGACCGGAACTGGGATAGATACTTAATACTAAGCGAGTGTTCTTTCTTGTAGAAAGATGATAAAACACTTCATTGCGCTTTGGTTAAAATCGTTTTACTTGTTGATGCATTTTGGTGTACAAAAAAGTTATTTTTACTTTGACATATTTTTTTCTTTTATATTCTTGTTCCAATATGTACAAACTGGTCCCCGGGAGCGGGGAGTTTTAAATACTTTATGATTCTAAGGGAAATTTAATTTAAATAAAATACAGTATAACATTAACAAACTAGTAATATGCCATTTTTATTTTTTAAAAATAATACTGGGTAAATGTCTTTCCCTTCTCTGTATGCACTTTTGAATTCTTCCATGAAAATTCACCCAAACACGATGCAACATATTTACAGGAATGTTAGCAATTTCTTCAATAATGTTTCTTTTAAGCCCCTAAATGGTTTTTGGTTTGTTATTTAACTCCTTTTGCTTTAGGTAGCCACACAAAAGGTAACGCAAGCCGTTAGTTCTGGTGACCTTGACGGCCAGTCAATGTCTCCTCGTCTGGAAATAACATGTTGCAGAAACAATCTTTGCAAGGAACTTAATGAGGCTCTCGTAGTGTGTGAAGTAGCACCATCCTGCTGGAACCATGTTTGATTGTTATGTGAAAATCTGTTTAAGCGGTGACACAGAAACCGGTTTATCATACTGGTATAACGCACAGAGTTAATGGAAACAGCATTCTCATTCTCATCTTCAAAAAAGTAGAGCCCTATAATTCCCATTGAAGACATCGCACATCAAACCGTAACTTTTGGGCTATGTAATGGTTGGTCGTGAAGCTCCTGTGGATTTTCTGAATTCCAAAAACGACAGTTTTGTTTCTTGGTATAGCCGGATAAATGAAAGCGTGCCTTGTCAGACTTTCACAAATTCTGTATATCAATTTCTTTCTTAAGCAGGGTTTCAGCAAAACGTAAACAAGTTGGGTGGTTTCAGTGCTTGGACAATTTAAATTTTGTATGGATGAAGATTAAGATCTTTATGCAAAATTCTAAGTAAATATGACTTACAAGTTCTTAACGCTTAAGCTTCCGGGTAGAACGTTTTGGTCTGTGTTCCACAGATACTCTTACACGTTCGATGTTTTCAGGCGTTCGTACACTTTTCTTTGGTCCTTTATGTTTGACATCGACAGCTAAACACATTGTTTCAAATTTACAAACCCATTTTTTTAGCATGAGCCGAAGGAACTCTGTCATGTAGACCAATTTGGAAATAAAGTCGAAAATGTCGCTGAGCAGCAATCACAGAGTTATTGTTTTTATAGTACGACTTAATCAAAAATGCACGTTGATCACCAGACCACTGCTCCATGATTACTAAATGGCATATAGTGACAGATCATTTCGAAAAACAATCTATAGGCAACTATGCATAGTTACGGAATAACATTTTTATCAAAAATTCCCGCTTCCGGAGACCATCTTGTATTTGTAATATAATCTTAGATACCGGGTTGCTAAACGAAAACAAGCAAAATGCCTTTTTAAGTACCTTTCATATTTTTTAAGAAAAACGCTCGTAACCGTATACCTTTTTTTAAGGGGATATTTTTTTAATAGATGCAGCAAACCCTTTCCGCAACCCTTTAACTAGGGCGAATTCCACCCCTAAAATCTTAAATGGAAAGGAGGGTCGAGTAAACCTTGATTTAAAGCTCTTCTTGATTCTCTTTATATACGTACATACATAAAGTCATTTTAATTCCGTGATTTTTGAAATACAGAGTGTCTAAAGAAAAGCAAAATATCCAATTTTTGGTGCCCTATAGGATTTCTTAATAATAACGAATGGACCCATGGACTTTTATTTCAGACAAAAATTTTTAAGCTAAGGCATGATTTCTAACTGCAACGCATTGACAAGGGTGCATTCTACCCTTACAATTTTAAAAGGAAAAGGGCATTTGGTGCAGAGGTTTTTGATATACAGGATGCCTGTACAAAAAGAAATATGGAGTTCCTTTTTTTTTAATTAATAAATTGTCTTTTTTAACATAAATTTTTATACCTGCTTTAAACAGAATAAATAATTATCTATTAAATAATTTACTAGAGCTCAAATTATTGACTCTATAAATTTATATTCAGTAGAACCACCCTGTATATAGAACACTGCTGTACAACATAAGAAAAAATGAAGTGAAGAAAAATATAAGGCTTTTAAAAGGAACTGCTACTTGCTCCCCTTTTCTTTTTAGATTTTAGGGCTAAAACGCACCCATGCCAAAGGCGTTGCAGTTAGGAATCACACCTTAGCGTAAAAATGTTTTTCTTTTGAAGTTAAAGTTTACGCGTCAGATTTATTTAAAATTCTTTTAAGCACCAAAAAAAATTAGATATTTTGCTTTTCTTTGGACACTCTGTGTATTAAAAACACTAAATTAAAAAGGCTTAATGTAGGTATGTGCTTAAAGATATTTAAAAAAGGTTTAAAACAAGGTGCAGCTCGACCCCTTTCTATTTTTCTGGCCTAGGTATTGCGAAAAGGGGTTGCTGCATATGCTTAAAAAGTTTCTTCCTCGAAAACAAGGTATATGCGGGTTCAATGATTTTTCTTAAAAAAGGCGAAAAGTAATCAGAAAAAACCTTTTTTTTAGTTAGCCACTCTGTATATTATGTATTCTACGCTGTAATTAACATATAAACTTAACCCGATGAAACTATTTTTTAGTATAATTTGTTCGTCAGGGGAAATTTTAAGGGTAACTTATTTCAAAAAATATTATAGCATGTCAGAAATACTATAAGGATATATTTCTTTTATATAAATATTACAATAAAATCATTTCGACCTGCAAAAATATTTTTTTTAAATTTCGTTTTAGGGGTAGTTTTTAAGGGTAGCTTTTTTGTAAAATGCCGCAAGACAAATTCAAGTCCACAATAAAAAACATACATATTTAGGATATTTACACACAATTAGAGCAGTATTAATTTTTTAATAGTGGGGGTAGTTTTCACCCTTTAAAAACAAAAAGCCAAATTGCACGTGTAAACCCTTTGATTGGAGGGTCAGGAAAACTTTTTACGTTAAATTTAAGACATCCTGTAGGGAGCATTAGCAACAACAACGGACGCGTGATGAAATCTTACTGTAGTCTCATATTTTCTAAACATTTTTTTTTAATTTCTCTGATATCACGAACATATTTTTGTTTTTTTAATTAAAATAACATTTTGACAAAATTAAACAAAGAATAACACTAACAATAAATAGCAAAAAAACATTAATAGCGCGTGTTTCCACGTCTACTTCTAATGACTGCTGCACATCGTCTCGGCATACTCGATATTAAATTGGATATTTATTTGATTTTGCTCCATTCCAAATTTTGCTAAGCATTATTTGGATGTCTTGCAGGTTGGCAGGAAGCCGTCGAGGCTATCTTAGTTCCTTACCCATAATATCCTATAAGTGCTCTATAGCAGGGCTGTCCAAGTGCAAGGGATCCAAGGGCCGCTTTAAAAAAAAAGGGTTTGGAGGGCCACAATACAAAATACTTTATATTTTTTATCGGTGAATTTTCATAGGTATGGTATACAAAGAAAAAACGCGATTGTATTATTATTTTAATTTATTTAAAAATCATCAAATTACAAAAAAAATTGTGAAAAGTTGGGAATGTTGGTTTTCACTAGCTCGTGCATCAATTTTTTCATTCATTTAGAAAAGCTGCTTTTGTAAAGATACGTGCTTCCCAGCATTGAGCCCAGTGTAAGCCCTAAGTTTAGCAATTTGGGGTATCGTTCTTCTGGCAGCAACTTGAAAAAGTCCAATCCAGTTTCAATTCTTCCTTGGTAAAAAGAAGCTGATTGCAAATCACACAATTTCAGTTGAAGGTCTGCTCTGCCTTCATTTTTAACTGAAATTGTAAGGGGCTAAGTAAAGACTATCATTAAAAGCGCAGGAATTAAGAAGGCGGGCTGCATGCGGCCCGCGGCCTCATGTTGGACAGCCCTGCTCTATAGGATTCAAATCGGGACTGCGCGGTGGCCAAATAAGAGTTCGAATATTTACTTCGTGTAAATATTCATTGGCGATATCCGCTTCATGAGTTCTTGCGTTATCGCGCATTGGAAAAAAATATATTTCCAATGTACGGAGCGAAAGGGACAACGTAATTAGACAAAATGTCACTGATACATCTTTCGTTATTTAAAGAACTCCCACGTAAGGGTACGATATCCGTCCGTGCTGTTAAGGACATTACAGCCCAAAACATTACAGAACATCCATTAAATAAAGTTGTTTTACGTATGTTGCACTGTGCATCACGCTCACCTGGCTGACGGATAACACTTTGACGACTATCGGAACTATATAGGCAAAACCTAAATTCGTCAGTGAATAGAATGTGTTCCTAGTCCTCAACAGTCAGTTTACATGTTCCCTGGCGAATTGCAGTCTAGCTCGGCGATTGTCTGCATTTAATCTAGGGTCTGTCGCTGCATCTTAATTGTGATCAGAATACTTCTTTTTACAGTATCAATACTTGGTTGAATACTATGAACTGCACGAGGTCTGCCTTGTCGTGGTCGTGGACGTGGACGAAATTATAAACTTAATTATTTAATTAAAGACGATAGGTACATTAGTCAATACAGGAATTGTCAAAAACTAACATTTGCTGGTATTGTTGATTTATCATAGACTACTTTGTTTGTTAAACCACATAAGTAACTGGTAAAATTGTAATTTATTAAAGAATGGTTTAAAATTGTGTATCTTTTTTGATATTACAAATATCAGAGAAATTCAAAAAATAAAATGTTTAGAAAACACCAGGCTACAGTATGATTCTATCATGCATCGTCGTTGTTGCTAATGGTCCCTACAGGGTGTCTCAGCTTTAATGTAAAAAAACTATTCCTATTTTGGCACCCTGTATAGGCCTAAAACTAAAATTTGAATAAAAAATTGTACCACAGTGCAATTACCAAAGAAAAAGGCAACAGTTTAAAAAAAAACAAAATCGATTTAGCGGTTAGCATGAAAATCAACTTGGGCATAATTTTTGGTTGTACGTTACTTTTGCAATGTCAGTCTATTTACCTTAAACCTATATTCCTTAAAAATATTCTTCTGTTGTTGAAAATGTCTAAAAGTCCAAGAAAATATTTTTTTCACATCTTACCGCCTTATTAGTGCAAAAATTTAATCGCATTTTTTAACTTATTGAAGGATCTATAGAAGCAAAAATATTTTTAAAATAACCCAAATGAATTAAATAACAATTTATATTAATATTAAGCTTAACCCAACCATACAAGTTAGGTGGTATTATTGTTCGTTAAACAAAAAAAGTAGGAACAACACAAACCACTAGAAAGATATAAGGGGATGCGAACACAAAACAATAAGTTAAGGTTTATTTATCTAAGATTGCTCCCTTGAAAATCAGTTGTTTATAAAACTTGTACTGTGCTTCCTTACAGTGGAGAAAGACATTGATAATTATACGTAAAACAGAAGACTTAAAGACTCTCTATTATCATCTTTCTGTTATCTTTTATGCACGATTACCATTAGTCAGTAAGTAACTATAAGAAAATGTTGTATATTAATACTCTTTCATTATAATAATATTTTTAGAATATTACCTTTTTTCCATAAAATAAATTGACTTAATATTTCGAAGCAATACGTCATGTTTAAAACTATTTTTCCTAATTACTTTTTCTATAAAAAAACTCGTTTTACGCCAGCACATCGGAAAAAGGCGACAAATTATGAAATTACTAAATTATGAAATTCCCCTAAGAGCTGCATGAAAACTTTGAACTTTTTATTACTTCACGTACGGGTAACAGTGCATAGTTAGTGTTGGTGTTAAAGTAATTATAAATTATATTCTACTAAAAACTTTGATTATAACCCACTTGAACCAGAAAGTTAGTTTTGCTAAGTTGCAACTTTAGTTTTTTTACTAAAACGAATAAAACATTTATAAAGAAACTTTGGTTTATGTGGTTGTTTTAAAAATTACAACAACTTTATTAGAATATTTTTCTTTTGCTTTTTTTTTTTTATTTTAAACAATTTTTTATTTGGTAAAGCTATTATGGTAACAAAATCTTTAACATTGTTATAATGAATTTGTTTATTACAAAATACTCTTTGATCTACTCTCCAGTTACGCGAAAAACCATCCAGATTCTATGTTATAGAAATGTGCCCAACAAATGTACAAAATAAATCGACCTTTACAATCTCGCAGATTATAAATAAATTATAGAATTTAAATAAAACAATAACTAAAAATATTTCCTAAATAATAATTTAAAATATTTAAACAATTTTAAAAAATATAAAACTATTGTTTATTTAAGATTTTTAATTTTTTGTAACTTAAAAACGGTAACCGACTTTTTACCGAAACTTTGATAATTTTTTCTAATTTAAAAGAGTTTTCAAAGTTTATTTTTTTTTAAGTTTTTAAGGGTTAACGAATTTTATGCACTCTGTTTGTGCACATAACTGAACCAGGATCTAAGTCCCTTTTTGCATGTCAGGCGAGTAGACCAAAAAATATTTTGTATGAAAAAAACTTGCAATTTTTAAAAGATTACAAAAAGGGTTGTAATCCTTTTGTAGTGGTAAATATCTGCATTTTTTATCCCTGGCTCTACATAGAATTGCTTTACATATTTCCTTAATAGGGTTAAATCAAGTTTATAGTACATTTAGTTAAAAAAATTCCTTTAAAAACGAGTATCCCGACATTATCGGGTATACTTAAAAAAAAAACATTAAGTCATAATGATAATAGTACTGTAAATAGATTTTTTTGCCAAGTACAAGTTTTAATCTTTTTTAAAATGTTTTTTTTGACTTAGACTCTTTTAAAAGTTTTTTAAAATATCTAAAAGGTTATAGATTCTTACATTTTTTTAGGATATATTATTGCTAAGTTTTTTTTGCTGAACAAATATCAGTAAAATATTTTGCACCAAAAACATTAATAATTTACAACTATCCAATGAACACTGGTAGTATAACCAATATTTTAAATTATATTAATTTATTTTATATTGTAGTTTCAAATAACCGTACATAGGCATATTTTTCACATTATAGTGAGTTACGAAACTTTTTTTTCCTGGAAGCCGTTTAGATTAACTACCGAAGGCAGCGAAGCCTCCTGGGCCAGCCCACTAATCTTGTCCCTTCTGTCTGTCCCTGTGGGCTCACTTTCGGTTGCCCAAATAATGCCTGTCTTTTGTGGTTTAACGCTTTACATTTGCAAAGGATGTGGTGGGCTGTTTCTTCCCCCTCAGCGCACATTCTGCAACTTGGGTCCCCAGTGTATGACCCATCTTGTGTAGGTGTCCTCTTAGGTTATCATGCTCTGTTAGCTCTGTTCCTACTTTGTCTGAGTAGTTTTTCCTTCGTTCTTTTGGTCGGACCCTTTACGAAGCTTTTTCCATGTTTTATTTTAATGATGATGGACCAGTATTCCTTGTGATTGTTTTGGATCCATTCCCTAGTTTGCCCTCGTGCTGTGGTTCTTTTATTCCCGACTGTTCCGGTGTCTATGGAAGAGTTACCCTATTGCGTTCTCCTTGGACTTTTAGTCCTTTTTTGGCTTTCCCATGTCAGCTTGGACCCTAGTGATGCCTAGCTGTTTTTATTATGCAGATCTGCTTGTTTTAATAAGACCTTTTCTGTTTTGCACAGGACAGTAAAGCACCTTAATAGGAAGGTGATGCTCTATTCCACTTACGAGTATACTCTTTATTTCTTATTATTTGTAAAGTACAAAAAATATAAACATTATAAACCATAGAAAATAAAAATTCCAATTACCAATAATTTCTTTTAATTCACATATTAAACTTAAATGTAAATACATATTTTTTGATTTTGTTTCTAATATTTTTGGATACAGCGTGTTTAAAAATAAAAAAAAAATTCTAAAAATATACAAATTTAAATTTTTAAATTATTTCGATAGAAAGTTAACCAAAGGCAAATATATTTGTAAATTTTTTAGGTCTGCGTTTTAGGAAATTAAAACCATTTAATTTGGTATTTAACTTAGGAAAGTAGTAATAGCTGCAAAAAATGCCCTTTAATAAGAATTAAAAAAAAACAAAGAAGAGTTGCCTTAGCCTAAATCGAGTTTTGTGATCTAATAAAGTAAAATAGTACAGTTGACACAATGATCCAAAAAAAGACAGTCATAATATAGAATTTGATATTGCAGATCAAAAATATGTAACGCCTTTACAAATATTTCTAAAATAAGGTTATACTTTGCGAATAGTAATGCCGAAGTAAAAGGAAAAATAATACACAGGACTAGGTGTTTAACTCTGCCTCCTTCAGTCCCAAGAGTAAATTGTAATAGGATTAAGAAATGATGAGAACTGAATAAAGTCCCCAGCCAATTATTGCCTTCCGAAATATAATAAGATATGATGTTAGTCAAGTTAATTATAAAAGTAATCTGGACGTATAATATCGTTAAAAGTAAAGAAAATAATTTTTGTGCACTAAATAATGGCTTTGGAAATGGATAGTTAGTTTTAGTGTCCTTTAAAATGAATTTAAAAATTAAAGATAAAGATAAAAATTAAAATTAAAAACAAATTTTCCTTTTTTTGCGAATATTAGGGACTATCTGGACATTTCTAAACACCAAAATAAAGCCTTTATATGTAAAACTTTTCAGTAATTTACCTTTAACTGCTATACGAAATCGCAATTGCAAATTTTATTTTTTTAATCTAATAGATTGCTGAATTTGGTATGTTAACTTACACACAGTAGCTAATGCAAATTTAAGTAAAGCCTAAGCGAACCGACTAATCACCAAACTACTAGTCCCGGGAGCCACCGCAAAAAACCAAGCCTATTAGAGAACCGCATAAAACATTTTATTTTTATATCACGATGAACTATAGTCAATTCAAAACTCCACTGCTGCCTTAGCTCAGCGGGTTCAAATTCCATTTTTTACCATAAAAAAATTGTGAAAAATGTGTTTTTTTACTACTAGAGGCAGCCTTGCAATTTGGTCGTGCGAACACTCCACGTGTGAAGAAGAAGAATAAGAGTGAACCATTTTCTCCTCGCTCTACGTGCTAAATGGTGGGCGAGGCATATACTATTTTCCACTGACTAATGAGCACGAGAACCGAGAGGGAAAAGTTGTACCTTTATTTGTCTTTTTTTCTTACGCGCACTGTGAGGCTTGATCGGATATGTGGCTTGGCAAAATTATAATATTTAGTAATGCAAGCTAAAAACAATGGGACAGTTAGGAAAAAATGGCAAGTAGTCAAAATTAATGGTCTCATAAAACTACGTCAGTTTTTTCAAATAATTTTTTGTAGCCCTTTTAGTTTTTAAGATATTAACGATTTAAATTTAAAACGAAAACCCAAATATCTTAAGAAGTTAAAGAGCTACGAAAAAATATGCAAAAATATGCCCTTTGGTTAGCTTTATAATAGTTATATACATTTTTAATAAAATAAGTAATAAAGGAGATATAAGCAAAAAAGTCGTTTTGGTCATTTAAAATTTTGCTAATAACAATATTTTATTGGTACAAGTAAGTATACCAGCTCCGATTTATTTAAAAATTAATTTAAAATGTTCTATTTTTTAAATGAAACTAACTAATACACATGTGCCTCGAGGCAATGGGGATAACCTAGCGGCACGGATATTTTATTAATTTATTTTGGGTCCAATAACTCTGCCCATACCTATCCACTTAAAACTTTAACTAATATAAAATTTAAACTTTATTTAATTGAAAAAAAATAATAAGTGCCTCCTCTATCTGGGTGTTATATACCTGGCATGACGCTTAACATTTCTCGATCTTCTATACTTCTATGTGTATAGCTCATTGTTTAAATATTTTTGTTATCAATTTAAATAATAATATTATTAATTTGTAAAGACGGCTACTTGTTAAGAATGATTCTGAGACAATTTTAATGATATTTTTACATTATTTTTTTTTATAGTTTACTTTTTTTCAGTTGAAATAATGTTTAAACTTTAATGTAATCATATCTAAAAGTAGTAAATAAATGGGTAAATACCAAAGTTTAAATAAGAATGGCTTTAAGCTTAGAAGAAGTTGATAACTTAATAAGAGAAATGTTTTAAAAGTTTAATACTAAATAAACTATATAAAAAATATATTAAATTATAATTAAAATTTTGTCAAGATCATTCTGAACGGGTAACTGTCTTTAAAAAATTATTGATAGTAATATTTACATCAATAATAAAACTATTTAAACGATGAGCTATACACATAGTAGCATAAGAGATCGAAAAATGTTAAGCGTCCTGTCGAGTATGTAACACTCAGAAAATGAAGGCATTTTTTTCAATTAAATAAAGACTAAATTTTATTAAAGTTAAAGTTGCAAGTAGATCGGTAGGGTACAGTTATTGGACTAAAAAATATTAAATAAAATATCCGTGCCACCAGGTTATCCCCCATTGCCTCGAGGCACATGTGTATTAGTTTGTTTCATTCAGTTAAACAGAACACTTTGAAGAGATTTTTAAATGGATTGGCGCTGGTATTCTTACTTGTACCAAAAAAATATTGTTATTAGCAAATTATTTAAGGGCCAAAATCACTTTTTTGCTAATATCACCTTTAATACTTATTTTATTAAAAATATGTATAAAACCTTTTTTATAGAACTTACTAAAAGACATATTTTTTTACATTTTTTGTAACTCTTTTAGTTTTTAAGATATTTGCGTTTTTATTTATAATTTAAATCGTTAATATCTTAAAAATTAAAAGTTCCACAAAAAAATTTATATAAAAAAAACTAACGAAGTTTCATTAAGCCATCAATTTTGATTATATACTTTTTTTCCTAAAATTCGAGTTATATTAAAAATAAAACGATTTTTAACGTTTTTCTAAGGTAAAAAAAATGCAATTTGAAACCGCTGAGCTAAGGCAGCAGTGCGGCTTTAAATTAACTGTTGTTTATAGTAATATAAAAAAATGTTTCATGCGGTTCTCTTGTAGGCTTGGTTTTTTGTGGTGGACTCCTAGACTATACCTATCAAAAGTGCAAAATTGCTTTGCGTGGTTGGTGCGACTGCTGTCGCTTAGTAAAACTATATTTTTTTACCTATTTGGTTATATGATCTTCTTTGTTTTAGGTATCTCAATGCACAAAGGATATGCGTTTGTTCAATTTACAAATCCATTTGATGCCAGAAGTGCATGTCTGGGAGAAGATGGTAGGACGGTTCTTAGTCAAATTTTAGGTAAGTTTTGTTTATTAATAATTAATTTAAAACACCTTTACCTCTCAATTCCTAGAATCTATTCAACCTCTTGTTGATAGCTGAGAAAAGAGCAAACTATCTATTAGCTTTTTGATCTACAATTATTTTCTTTTTAGGCTCGTTTCAATCGTCTTACGGTTTTCATTTTAAGCAAATACATAGAAATAAATACAACAGATACTAGTTAAAATAAAAAAAAATATGTAAGTTATTATAAAAAATATACAAAAGTTATAAGGAGCGTATTCAAAAACACAAGGTAGCTTAGAAAATCAAAAAGACTGAAAACACAAAGCTAATATTTAGATTAAGTATAACTTTATACAGGGTGATTTAAAAACTATATGCCATCGCCTATTAGAAGATTTTTTCGCCAAAAATGTTATATAAGCATGTGTCAAAAAAAAAATTAAAATACCGGGTATGAAAAAAAATAGAGGTGGGATTTTTCTTAAATTTTTAAATCTAGTTTTTCGATTTAAATAAAACTTGCACAGTTAGAATATTAAATACAAAAATACACCTTCTAATGATAAAGTTTTGTTAGTGTTAAGGACCAGTGGCGTAGTTTCGGGCATTTTTTTATTATTTTTTTTTTACAATAATTAGGTTTTTTTTTTGGTATTACCATAATTGGTAATTTGATACATAATTGTTAGTGTCTTTTGAATTAAGTTGATAAGCTTAGTGACATTTAAAAATTAAAGACAGTTATAATTTTTATAAAAAATGTCTAAAATTCATAAATTTATACAATACTAAAATTAATAGGCAAAAAATAACTAATAAACCGAATTTTGCTTATAAGAGATATACGGCCGAGTGATGATCGCGTTGTTAAATTTAGCAATGGACTTAGCAATTGTTAAAAGTTAACAACGGTTTAGAATGTTTAACAAAACGTCATTGTCAGTGTTATTTAACGATTTTAGTAGGCAACCTGTCAAAATCTGACATTTTGTTAAACATTCCAAACCGTTGTTAACTTTTAACAGTTGCTAAGTCCATTGCTAAATTTAACAACGCGATCATCACTTTTTTTTGGTTTTGGTTATGTTTTTATCTTTCTTTAAAACGTAAGATTTTTTTTTTCAAGATATAATTAGGCGCGAAATAAGGATAAAGTATATAACCTGTATTTGTTTTCTATTGAGGCATGCCATATTTTTAATCCTATTTGATTAGTAAAAGCTGTGATATTTTTGTTTGTCATTATACTTTATGTAAATTGATTTAACGTTATAATTGATAGGTATGTTTTATTCACGTTATTTTTTAGAGTTCATATTTTATTAAAAAATATCGTTGGTGTAACTAGCGAATTTTCAGTAAGTAAACAAATAAAACTTTTTTTTTATGTTAATCCTGATATAAAGCAAGAAAAGTGTGATTTTAAATAATCATTTTTTAAATAAAACATATTGTGTTTCAATATCAAAAATCATTTTTTAAAACAAGTTTTATTTTGGTCTACTAAAAAGTTGTGCCACATGAAGTTACCCACTTTGCTAATTACACCGATAACATACCCCTATCCGATGATTATTTTTTAATTATTATGAAATCAAAATATAGCAATTTGGCTGTAAAAAATAAATCAAACATTTAGCCATAAGAACCACAATGACCAAAACAATTTATTTTTATTATTATGTTGCTAATGATAATTACAATTATTTTCTTCTTACAGTTCAAACAATAAGAAAAATATCCATTTCTAGTAAAAATAATGGCCAATACTGTATAAAAAATAACCAATTTCTAGAACATATTATTAGTAATAAAGCAATAGCAGTAAATTTTCCTGCAGATACATTAGTCCAAAAATACGAGCACCAATTATAGTGGCAATCCATAATCCAACCAATAAAACTCTGCTCGCGTGAACCAGAGAAAAGATACAACTCGAAGTATTACATTTGCACTTACATTGCCTCATATATCTTAGTTACATGTTAGCGTCCGTGGTAATTTTATAGCCCATGTATTCTGGATCCAATTACAATATTTTTATTTTGGTCTTATAATGAACTTGTGCTTTTGTGATAAATTAAAAAATTAATTTTATGGCATAAAGAGTGGCAAGCAAATACTGTACCTGCCCTATAATTTTTAAATTGATTTAAAAATAAATGTATGCATATTTCTTCTTGGTATATTACCATTTTGTAAATCCGATTTAAATAAAAAACTTATGAAAAAATATCAAAATATAAAAAAAAAATAATATATTTAAAAAAAAAAATAAATTAAAATTAATTAATATAAATATATTAAAATATTAAAATATTATATATATATATATATATATATATATATATATATATATATATATATATATATATATATATATATATATATATATATATATATATATATATATATATATATATATATATATATATATATATATATATATATATATATATATATATATATATATATAAATATTTTATATATATAAAAATTTATATTATTTAAGTTCCTTTTTTATTTTTGTTTTCAAAAGGGGAATTAAAAAAACACGGTTTTAACGGGTTTTTAAAAATTTTTTTTTTTTATTTAAATTGGAAAAAATTTAAATAAAAAAGAAATTTTCTAATTTTTATTTTTAAATCAATTTAAAAATTATAGGCAGGTAAAAAATTTTGCCTTGCCACTTCTTTTTGCCAAAAAAAATTTTTTTTACCCAAAACCGTTCTTTGACCAAAATAAAAATTTATGGTCCGGAAAAATGGGCTTTTAAAAATTCCCACGGACCTAACTTTTTTCTTATTTAAGGCAATGTTTAAATGAAATGGGAATACTCAGTTTACCTTTCTTTGTTCCCGGCGACCCCGGTTTTTTTTGGGTTTTTTCCACTAAAAAATTTGCTCGTATTTATATATTAATTTTAATTAATTATTAAAAATAAAAATATTTTTAAATAAATTTTTTATTAAATTTTTATTTAAATTAAAAATATTTTAAAATTAAATTATTTTAAAATAAATTTAAAAATTTTAATTTTTATTTTAAATAATTAATAAAAATATTTTATATTATTAAATTTTTTTGAGGTTTTTCCTTTTTCACATTCTAAATCCCCCAAACGAAAAATTTTATTTAAGGGCCCCAAACCCAAATACTTTAAAAAATTTTTAATTAA
This sequence comes from Listronotus oregonensis, assembly GCA_019359885.1. Taxonomy (NCBI): domain Eukaryota; kingdom Metazoa; phylum Arthropoda; class Insecta; order Coleoptera; family Curculionidae; genus Listronotus; species Listronotus oregonensis. The sequence continues at coordinate 33,598 of JAHBCN010002514.1, forward strand.
AGGCAATAAAGCAAAGGTTCTTTACCGCATTAAAAGTTGGTTTTTGGAATTTTTGCTTCCGTCAAAGTAATCTAAAATTCCTTTTTAGCCAAAGGAAACGTATAATTTTCACCTTTAAATTTTGTTAAAAAACCCTTTTTTTTAAATTGAGGAAGACATGAACCAGTAAATTTTCCCTTTTCCCCCAAAAAATTAATCCCGTGTGGAAAAATTTACCCACGAAGGGGGTGTTTTTTCCCCTTTTTTCCCATTTTAAAAACCCCCAAAAGGAAAAAATTATTTTAAAAAAAGTTTTTTTTTCCCTTTTTAAAAAATTTATTTTTAGAAAAGGTTTTTGGGCCCCATTTAATTTTGTAATTTTTAAAAAACTTAAAAAAAAAAAAAAAATTTTTAATAAAAAATGAATTTACCCTTTTTTTCTACACCTACAAAATATACATTTCGCTAAAAAAAAGTTTTTTCCCTTTTTTAATGGTACATATAGGGCCACACTGAATTTGAATATGAAAATTGAAATTACATTTGGGGGCTAAAAAGGGCTAAATTTACGCTTTCTTTACAACCTTCACCCCTAAAACATACATTTCGCTAAAAAAAAGTTTTTCCCCATTTCTAATGGTATATAATGGTTTTTTGGGCCACTGAATTCGAATATAATATTAGTAAATTACATTACATAAATTTCGCAAAAAGAGTTTTTTTTACATTTTTTAATACATATAGGTTTTTGAACCACTGAATTTGAACATAATATTAGAGATAACATTTAAGGGCTTAAAAGGTTTAATTTACCTTTTTTACCCCCTGGACCCCTAAAACAAACAATTTCGCCAAAACTTACCCTTTTATTACCCCCTACAACTCCAAACATACATTTTGCCAAAAAACAGTTTTTTTCCCCATATTTAATGGTACGTATAGGTTTTTTCTGCGAAAATTAAATTCATCGATCCAATAAATGTAGGGGGTGAGGGATAAAAATAGGGGTAGTTAACTTTTCTTATTATAATTTCTGACATCAAATTTAAATTCAGTGGCCCAAAAAACCTATGTACCATTAAAAAAAGGGATTTTTTTTGCGAAATATATGTTTTTGGAATGATAGGGTGAAAAAGAGTGAATTTAGCCCTTCTAAGCCCTTAAAGGTTATTTCCAAAATTATGTTCGAATTCAGTGGCCCAAAAAACCTATACGTACCATTAAAAATAGGGAAAAACATTTTTTAGCAAAATGTATTTTTAGGGATGTAGAGGGTTACAAAGGATAAGTTAAATTTACTCCTCTAACCCCTTTAATTGTTATTTCTTATTTTATATTTAAATTCAGTGGCCCAAAAGCCTATATCTACCATTAAAAATAGAAAAAATACTAATTTCTACTATTATATTCGAATTTAGTGGTCCAAAAAAGCCATATGTACCAAATGTATCTTTTAGGGGTGTAGGGGTTAAAAAAAGGTGAATCTAGCCCTTTTAAACCCTTAAATGTAATTCTAATAATATATTCAAATTTAGTGACCCAAAAAACGTAAATGAACTATTAAAAATAAAGAAGAAACGTTTTTTAAATAATTTTATGCTTGGGGGGTAAAAAGGGTAAGATTGGTACTTTCAAAATCATTTAACGATGAATTACGAATTCACCCGGACTAATAACTTTGCTCATGATAAGAGGTTTTGGAGACCGATAAAGATCGGTTAGCAAAACAAAGGAATTATTCAATACAACTTTTTCAAACCAAGAGTCCATATCAAAATCAACAGTTTCGAGAACACTTCAAATATTTGAGGAAACCGGCTGTTCTTCTTCTAAACAACTTTTAACTTCACCTAAGACATTTATCGCACGAAGTATTAAGCCTTTAAGCCTTCGTGGACTGTCCTTAAATTTAAGGAAAATTATAATGGATACTACTTGCACCGATTTATGTACCGAAAAACTTAAGCGATGTTGTCCTGTGAAAAACCAAGAAAACATTTTTATTTTTATTGTTAACGCAATCCGTAAAATATAATTTAGTTTTCCATTTACATTTACCACCTCAATTTAAAATAAAACCGTATGCAAAATTACAACAAATATATATGAATAGACAATGGTTTCTGATATCGGTTACCGCGTTGCTAAATGTTTTGAAATGTTCTGAGTGAAAGTTTGAATACATTCGCTAAGTTTCCTCTCGGCCTATTTCTGACGTTTTATAAGTAATATAATGGAGCATTGAGCACGTAGAGACATTTTAGCGGAATTCGAGCCATTATTGTTGCTTCGCTTCACTCAGTGGCGTATAATATTTTTTGGTGACATTTTCTTTTTTATATTTTATTAATTTTCTTTAATTACCACAACAGTTAAAGAAAAACTCCATTCCAATATTCAGATTTAAATGATAATTTCAGTTTTTCATTTATTACTTCAAAATGTCACGGCCTCGCTGCCACAAGGGAGCCTGTTTAAAAAATTTTAGTTTTATAACCAATATCGCACGTAACTTTTTCTTGGAAGCTGCTATTGGCTTTGTGCAGCTGTCAGGTGGGAAAGCGTTGAACAATTGTGCGCATGTGCGCGCCAAGTGGCCAGTGATTGCAATAATATAAGCTATCTAAAATATGTTATATTATTATCATTAAATTATGAAATTTCGTAAATGTATTTCAATTATTTGTAAAAATACAACGAAAAAAAATAGAAAGTGTCACTTTTATTTATTTATTTTTTTTTTAATTTATATTTGAAAGAGAAAAATAGATTTCCATCGAGAGAAAAAAAAGTAGGTATACATTTTTTATTTATATTATTTCTTGGTATTTTCAAAAAAACCACGGTAACTATACATACTATTAAAATAAGCGTAATTGTTTTTTTTATCTGGTTATAATGTTAATTTAAGGTACTATTGTGAAAAGAAGTTTTAATACATACTTGTGCTTATATACTATATGCTAACAAAAATTACCGATATTATTTATACCACAACTTTTTAAATAAAAAACAAATTAATAAATAGTTTAACGAACAAAAAAAAGTTTAGCCACATCAGGATTCAAACAAGGATTGCCGAAGTACTTCTTTTTAATCATTTACCTTTATTACCCATAATTCTTGTACTTTAAAATATAAATAGTTTTATTAATTTTCTAATTCTAATACGAAAATGATAAAATATTGTTAACTTGAATATTATTTTTACAATTTTATTAATTAATAAATATGCACAATTTATTCAGTTTTACGTAAATAATAGCTTTGTATCAAATAATAAGTAAGTTTACGGTGAATTTTGTTCCTGTTCGTAACTGGGAAAACAAGATCTAGGTTCAAAGGGGTCCTAATGGTTTCGCGAAAAAATTACACTAAATGTCACTTTTTGAGTCTTGCACAAAGCCAATAAACTTCTATTTAACTAAAAACTTTTACCCTTAAGCAGATACTTAGTATAAGAAAATTACTTAAACTCGCATGGTGCTAGATCTGGGCTGTAAAGTGGATAATCTAACACTTTTTAAGTTGAATCTGGAGCATTATCCTAATGAAACCATTAGGTGTAAAAAAGTAAGGTACTTTTTTAATTTATAAGGCTTTTAATTACTTGAGACAAGCAAGTATTAGGGTACCAGCTAGATATAACGGCCCTCCGTGTATTCAGAAACACTATTGTGGTAACTCCTCGATCGTGCTCTCAAGAAGCAATTAGGTAGTTTTGGGTAAAATTGTAAGAATGTAATTCATTAAACTATGCTGTATCTTATGGTACTGTGCACGTAACAGTGTTACCTATGTAATAAATAATTATTACTCTTCGGAATATTTACTATTTGTGCTGTTTTTACCGCAGGGTCTTCATTTTTAAACTGCCAAACTTTGGTTTGGGATTTTGTTCGAACGATGTGTTAATAAAGACAAGTTTCATCCCCTTAATGAATAAATTCGTTTCGGGAAAACGCTCAAAATCAAATTGCTCTTGTGACACCAGGTAGCCCGCGTTGCTTTATGTCTGTCAGTTGACAAGTAAAGAACAAACAATTTACAAACCTTTCGAAGCTTCAAATGATCACAAAATATTAAGGGTAATGTCGGTGTATAATTCATAAGGATGTGCTGTATTTTCATATATGTCACACGTCTATTTTCTTTAATGATTTTTTTTTCGTTAATATTCTTTTCAGTAATCACTTTTATATTTCGGTCTGAGCGTTCAATATTCTCCTTTTTCAATATTTCTCTTTAGAAATGCTTAAACCACCGTTCAACTTACTTAGGGATGGAAAATCCGCACCATATACTTGCTTTATTTTAACCAAGCACTTATGAGTTAATATACCCAGCAAAAATTGTAAAACACGATATTGGTTAGAAAGTATTGCTTTCTTTAAACTATTCTCTGCCGTATGTACTAAATTATAGACGTTAGTAGGTAGATAGGTAGGTTTAAAGTGAGTGGTAGAGTTAGTACGACAAGACACAAGACTTTTTAGCGACATACAAAATTTACTGTTTTTGGTTACTCACTTAGCAGTACTGCCGTAGCCATCTCAGTGCGATAGCGGCTTCAATGGCCTAAATAATGATTAACAATTTTAAATTATGTTTCTAAATAGTATAATAATTTAAAAAAAAAAAACTAATATATATATATATATATATATATATATATTTAGTTATGTTTTATTAAAATCATACTTTTTGTTACATTAAACATAGGTTTAAAATCACCCATACCCGACAATGATAAGATTTCTGCCACCGCTGACAAATGTACTTTTACGCTATGAAGGAAAATTTTATAGTTTGCACCTCGGCTGGGGGATCCAAAAAAGAAAATGATAGCAAAGTATGATATAACGATTATTATAATTGTTTTTTTGCTAAATTTTTGTTGCTTAAAATAAAAAACAGTTTTTATCACTGCTGTCACTGCTGTTATTTGGAAATATTTAAACACAGTTAAAGTATTATTATAATTTATTTATATAAAATTAATTTTTATTTTTTATACTGTTTATTATTTTATGTTTTTTAATACACTTGTATGCTATGCAGAATTATTCTACACTGTAAATAATTTACAAAAAGTGTAAAAAAATATATTTAAAAAAATCTGCTAATGACTTTTTAAAGTATAAAACCAACAAAAAAAAAGAGGTAATTAAAAACAAATTTATAAGATCAACACTATAATTGATTATAGTTTAGGGGCCTAAATATGGAAAAAAAACAAGGTGCGGTTACTGGAAATCTTTGCATGTTTGGCAAATATATATAAATAACTTTTTTGTAATGGTTAAAATTTTCTGTTAAAGTATGACCTTTTAATGTTCAAACAAAAATTTATTGCAAATTAATATCATAAACGCAATATAAAGCTTTTAAACAATTTTAAAAATCTGAATTTTTATTTATATTTTTTTAAAGATTTTTGTCCACAACTCTTTTCTAAGACCAAAATGCGTATCAGCACTGCTTAGCAAAACTAAAATCTAATCCCAAAACCTTTAAAATAGATCTGGCTCAAAGCTTTTTTTTAATAAAATCTAGCATAGAGAGAAACAAAAACTGTCTTTAGGCAAAAAAGTTGTTTTATAATGTTTTATGGCGTTGTTCAGCACAGGAATAAAAGAAAGTTAAATTAGTATACAAAAAATGACCTAATGCCCACAAGCCAACCAGATAGCTTGTAACTGTTTAAAACGCTGGCACCCTATGAGTGCAGATAATTTCATAATAAATATTACCTGTTTTGTTAAGAAAATGCAAGCGCACCTAAAATGGCTGAGGAGGACAACTAAAGATATAGAATATAAAATAGCGATTGCTCTTGATGTTTAATAGTTTTTAAGTAATTTTAATAAATTTTTACTTCCCTTTTTATTTGACATAACTCTTTTTATTCTATTTATACATAACTACAATGCCTATTTAGGATAAAGGCATTTATGGATTTATTAAAAAAACAAAGGTGTCAGAGTACGGTTTTAAGCTAGGTTTTATTAATAAAATATCGTTACTTTGTGTACCATGACTTTCTTTATATTTAAAGAATAAAAATAAAGTGTCATAAAAAAATCTGCAAAAACTAATTAGAAGTGGTAAAATTTAAAAAAATATATATCACTGCCAAATTATTTTTTTACTATCCCGCCCCACAAACAAGCTGTGGACAAACATTAAAATTAAAATTAGGATAGTTTTTTTTTGCAACAAAAAAACTTTAGAATATGCAACTTTGATGGGAAATGTTATTTTCAACAAAAACATTTTTACATATTTTTCCTAAGAATGCATAGATATCAAGATAGTTAAAATTTTTTAAAATAATGAAAAATTTACACCGTTCTTAGTAACGAATATCTAAATCTAATAGCAGGTTGTAATTTTTTTATATTTAGAAATTAAGAAACCATAGTTAATCATAAAAAATTTCTTGTCACAAAATTAATTAAAACGCTTACTACTTTTACTTGCTATTGCACCTAAATTGATAATATTATGGTTTGTAAAAGCTATTCTTAAGAGCTAAGAACGTAAGAGCTACAACATAATAGTACCTACCAAAAAAAAACACCGCATAAAATGGTCTGAAGCAAAAATTATTTATAAAGAAACCTATCGAAAAAAGATAAAATTTGAACAAGCTGCAATGATTCTAAACAACCAAAATGTATTTGGCAAGCTTAGTATTGACATCCCAAATATCTGATTAACGTTGTTGAACCCTTAAAATAAGTCAAGCTTCGGAGAGCAACATATAATAGATCGTAGCTTAAGGAATAGTTTTTAGTTATTACTTGAAAACAGTTGAAGATACATTACTAACCGAAACGCTGTATACCAATTAATTAATAAGGATGATAAAAGTACAATAACCAAGAGTTATTAATAATAGTACTTGGCTATAAAATTAAAAGGAATTCAACAAAAATACCGTTAAGTTACCAATAACATGGCAAGTTTTTTACTTTAGTTTGTTGATAAAAATAACAGCTTGCTATATTTTTATATTGGGACTAGATGAAAAGCCTGTCTCCGCCAGGCGAGAGACAATATTAATTAGCCTCTGTCTCCGTAAGACGCCTTTCGTACGGCTAACGGTAAAAAAACACTTTTGCTCCTATTTTTGTCCCGGGGGCGAAATTCAAAATACGGGCTTTGTTAGGTTCTAGCCACTGCTAAAGACTACCACTGTGCCAAATTTCATGATTTTAGCTCAAGCCATAACTTCAGAATCACGTGGACAGACAAATAAATATATATACCTACCTACATATAAATATATCCACATTAGCAAATTATATATATAGATTAGAACAAAAGAGGATAGAGGACAAAATTTAAAAAATAACGTTAAATCTATACTTTCTTCCTGTGCTTTACCAAAATGTTATAAAAATACTTAAGACCATTTACGACGTTTCCTATTTAAATATTTACCACATATAACGGAATTTTTTTAACTATGCTTTGCGTTTTTTAAAAAAATTAAAATAAACAAATATATCATATAAAACAGTAGTATTGCCATTTATACTATCAAATTAATAATGACATTTTTTAAATATCCGAAAGAGAACAATATGCTGGGATACAGACACTTTAATTTTTACGATTTTAATTTAGGCAATATGTGCAGATTTATAATACAGATTAGTGTACCATTATTCTAATAGGTCCATTAAGTTATGCATTAATAAACATATTTTTAACAATTATTAGAAATAATTAACCTTTTAGCATAAATAGGCAAAATTAGATATTAAATAAACTATTTATGTGGTTAATAATTATCAAAAAAAACTGAATTAAATGCATAAGTAGTCAATAGAATTAAATAATAATGTGAATAACCCAAAACTGATAATTATATAATAGGTTTAAATTTGGATAATGGAAATATCATTAAACAAAAGTTTTGTTTAATGATATTTGCCAATAAACGAGTGTATGGCTAATTCTACCATACTATAATATACCGGGTGACAACGAAATCACTACCCAGCCCTTCATTTTCTTGAATAAAAACATATGGCTTTCAAATTTTAGAATAACATATTATATTATAAGATGCCGATTTTGGATATTATAAGATGTCCTATCACTTCCGGTTTAGTTAGTTTGGTTTCTAAGGATCATTTCTGATATAAAATCTAAATTATATCCTATACCTATCTCTGCTAGTTTTTAAGAAAATGCGATTAAAGATGTCCAAACTACCCACATTATGCAGTTTTATGGGAAAACAAATAAATTATATAAAAAAATTATTATGTTTAATTTAATTTTTTGAAGATCTATTGTAATAATAAAACTATTCCTTTACCATCTGAAAAATTGATTTTCAAAAATGTTATTAAAATTTATATTCAATCCCTTATTTTTAAATTAAAATTTTGGATATTAAATATAAAATATAATCCTTACACTTTTTTTTTGAAAAATGGTTAAAAATGTCAAAAAATTTATTTAGAGAAAACAATAAATGTTAAAAAAATTTAACCTAAAATAATTAGGCGTCTTTTGGAGCAATTTTTTTTAATATTTTTTTATTTAATAGTTAAAAAAATAATTTATATTAAAATTAAAAAAACTAAATAAATTTAATTGTTTTTCCCAAATATGGGTCTTAACTGAAATGTAATATGTTTATTTTTGATAAAGAAAACTTAAAAAACCAAATGGTTTCACGGTTAAAAAACAGTAAATGGTTTTTTTATTATTAAATATTTTTGTTTAAGTCATAATTGACGAAGTAGGAACTGAGGCCAATTTGTAAAAAAATGTTGTATCCTTCCGATATTTAGGACCCAGAATATAGGAGCCAACGGCCAGAACACATTTTTGCCCATAAAATTTCACTTTTGAAGCGCATCTGATCCCTCACCGGCCTATTGAGGTATATTAAAAAAGTTTTAAGGTTTTAAACATTTAATTTTAAGAAAATTTAAGATTTTATCATTTAAAAAATTAAAAATTTTCCTTTCTACCCTATAATTTACATCAAAAAACATCATTTTTATTCCCAACTGAGTTTATGCTTAGTAAATTCAAAATTTTATTAATTTCTATTGTTCGGTTTTTAAACAATTATTTTTTGTTTTAGGCCTATTTGAGTCTTAGATCATATTTTATTTAATGGCATTTTAAAATAAATATCTTATTTTGATATTGTCAATTGTCTTTTAAACCCCAAATTCCAAAACGTTTGTGTTTTTAAAAAATAAAAATTTATAATAAATTGTTATATTTTTGTTTATTTTTGACGCGTGTTTAAAAGGTATTTTTAAATATAAATCATTATGCCACGATTTTAAAGTAATTTTTAAATTTTTTAGCCTAATTTTTATTGATTTTTAAAAATAATAAATTTTTTCAAATTTAAAACAATTTTATTAAATAAAACATTTAAATAATACGTGCTTTTTAATAAAAATATAATAAAATTTCTAAAAGTATTTTTTAAACACCAGTTTTACCAAGAAAAACAATTGAAAGTTGGTTATACTAAGAAATATAAAAGTTTTTTAAAACTCTTTGTAATCAGGTTGTGTCCTTGGTACACATATTGTTTTTCTAAACTAAATATTTTTTCTATAATAAAATTAAACTTTTTTATTTATTGTTTACTAAGTGACTAGTAAGCTTTTGTACAGTTATTTGTAGGTAAAAAGTCATGGATCTGCAACAGTTTTTCACTAAATAGTGTTAATATACCACCAAGTTTTTTTGCAGCACTGTTACATGAATAAGTGTCTAAATCTGTAAGATTAATATATTATTTATCTTACAGTTTTTTACCATAAAAAACTGCTACTTTTCCGTAAAAGTAAGAAATTTTTAGCAAAATAGGGCAATATTTTTTATTAAATTTTAATATAACCAAAGGCTTTTATATTTTGCTTTCTTATTGGCTTTACAATAAAACCTTTTCTTATAATTTAATATATAAAAACCTTATATATGTAAAAAACTTTCTAGATTTATGACTTTGGTATTTTTTTTCTTATTTTTATTTATTTACTTTTCTTATACGTATTGTGTACGTTCTAGTGCTAGATATCTTCAAAATAATTGTAAGTCGTTTAAACAGCATATATTTTGTTATCATAACACTATACTCGTTGTCACTGACTAAGTCTTAATATTGAAAATTTGAAAAGTCCGAGTATAGCTGTTTCACCGCATTATCAGATGTTGTTATTGATGCGATTATTTTTTAAAATGCTGATAATTTAATTATTGTTTTGGTGTTATTTGATTAGACTAAGGTGTTTGATATAATTTATATCAAGATTGCTATATATAGTCAAGCATATAGGCTTTTAATACTTCGCATATTCATTGGTTTTCTCGATTGATATGTTTGAGACCTTAGCACTTAAACCTGAGACTCTTCAAAGGTTCCCTAATTTTTGCCAGTATTACCTTTTTGCAGTGATACATAAATAAATGCATTATTTTAATTTAACTTAGCTAGTATTTGGCAAAACAAATTATTAGAACTAAAGTCCTAAAAACAATTGTGCTACTATGCGATATTACTTACTAAAACCAACTGGATGAAAATATACATGTTAAACTTCTTACCAATATAATTTCGTTTAAATCTTCTGCAAAAAAATTTTGCCAAAAAAATACTGGCTCTTTTATTGGTTGTAAATTAAAATTTTTTTGTTCTTCATGTTTGAGCTAACATTTAATACTAAAGCTATTTTTTACTAATAACTAAGACTATGCAGTCTTAATAACCAGATTTGACTTATTTAAATTCTAATGACCATTTAAACAGTCCTTTTTTAAATAGTCAAGATATAAAAAAAATAAAATAGTCATACCACTTGCTTTAGATATTATTTGGTTTTAGATGTTAAAAAATCATTTTAAACATAGAGGGTGTTTGATTCGAATTGGAAGCGTGCTTTCCGCAATTTTCTTTAAAAAATTATTATAAGGTAATATATTTTATTATATTTTGTTGAAAGAATATAAAAAACAAGTTTACACCATTTAGGTTTAAAAATATTTTTTAAAATCTTTCTTCTATTGGATTATCGCTCTAGTAAATAAAAATATAGGTATTTAATTTCAGTAATACGTAAAATAGAAAAAAAAAACAGAAAATAGTATGCACAATTAATTTATTAATCTTAATAATTTATTGAAGTTGAAAAAAATTACTTTACTTTTTATTAAACCCTATATACTGGTTCAAGTTGACATTCCTCTTAGCCCAGTCAATACACACATTAGGGTCGGAATTAACCCGTCGGACGATAAAATTCTGCAATTAGATTGTTACAAAAATTAATTTATCATATTAAAAAAATTTCTCTAAGAGATGTGACCTGGGGTTCCCAAAAATAGCAAATGATTATGGTTTTAAAACTTCTTTAATTCTAAAAATATGAAAAAAAGTTCCAAATAAAAGTTGTAGATTGTGATCTTAGCTTTTGTTTATTTTTTTTAAATATTTTAACTTTTAACAAAATTACAGCCGATTTTCAAAAAAGTAATTTTTCAGTACTGCGCATGCCCAGTGGCTTAAAGTTTTTCTGGAATTTCCATCACTGACTCTTTGATTAATAATAACAGAAATTTGTTTTAGAAAAAAAATGAAATCGGGATTATTTATAAAAGAAAGCCTAAATTTTCAGATAACAACAGTTTTATAAAGATTTTTTTTTCAACTAGAATTCACTTTGAAATGTTGCTTTTTATTTTGAAGTAGTATGCACAAATTTTTGCTCATAATTTTGCAGATTTATTCTTTAATACCTACTTTTTGACATTATTTAAATTAAACTGTTTTTTTTCTAACTTTCTATTTCGGCCTTTTTTGGACTTTGATTAAACGTGAAATTTTTAAAATTAAAATTCGTATAGTTTCAATAATTATTGTTATATCTCTATAAAAATTTAACTTGAAGTACTTTAAAGTGTATACTTTTAAATGGTTATTTTGTTTTATGTATGTATGTTATCAAATTTAAATAGTGCACTATTTTTACGCACAGGTAAAAAAATGTGGCTTATTAAAAGAAAATGTTAATAGTTTTTTTTTTCAGGTAAGCACGCTAGCAGTAGCTTTTTTACATCCGTTACGGCGCAGTGGGGTTATTGATATTAATTGTTAATCAAAATTATCTTTCTATTAAATATCTATTTAAAACATTTTAAAATAAAAGCGGAGAACACAATCAACACCAAATTATTATTTTAAATAAAAAACTGACATCTAAATAAAACGCTGATGTAGAAAATAAGGCGGAAAACGAGGTCTTTTAATTCGAAGACGAAGATAACGCATGATTAAAAATCATTATGGTTTTGAATTATTTTTAATACATATTTCAGTTTTACCGTACCGATAATATTTTTTTCAATTTTTTTATTTTATTTTTAAAAGTGTCTTTTTTTAATAATTATACAATTATTATAAGAAAAGTATGTTAATTTTCTAAATTAATAAAATACTCTAAGTTTTATTAATTAATTCAGTATTTCTAAAATAAAATCATCTAATTATTATACTTAAAAAATTGCAGTCAGTAAAAAAAAGTTAATTAGTGCTTCTCAAATTATTAAAAATATTATATTTTCGTTAAAAAATTTACCAAAATTTATATTTTTTAAAGTTTAATTTGTTTAAACAAATTATTTAAACATTAACTATATAATTACTGAAAGCGTTGATGCATTTTTTTAAATGATTAATTAGCAAAAAAGCCTCAGCTGTCGATATGCAGTAGAATGCTCCTTACACTTAAGTATATCCCAGTAATAAAACTATTTTAAAAAAATGTTCAATCAGACATTGCAGCTCAAAACGTATGTTACAACTTCTGCATAACATCATTAGCTCTATTTTTTTTTTTTTTTAAGTAAATGCAATGTGGAATTGGTAGCCTACTTTAAAAAAAAAAAAACAAGAAAGTTTTCCATTTGCTTAACCAACCGCTTACCTATAGTCCCCTATATGAACCCATTTTGCTGTAGGAAGGGAGAAAATTCGATGATTAAAATGATTATTTTTTAGTACTTGTGCTAAAAAATTTTAAGAATAGGGATAATTGCAAATACTAAGAATAAAGTTCTTATAATGTTTGTTGTAATGGGACAATTACTTTATTATTTTAAATGAAAATTTAAACTTTTGGTTTATGTGGCTATATAAAATAGCAGCATAGTAAAAAAACAATTATTTCTTTATTTTCCGAAAAACTCAAAAAATAAATAAAAGAATAACAATTTATACGTTTAAGACAACCTGTACAAATAAGCATTTTTATGTAAGAAAAAGAAATTCTATGCTCTACAAAGCAATAAACTTATATTAAATGCTTATGAAACTATACGCTTTTATCTTTTGATACTTTACTCGTTTTGCCGCAAAAATGGCTCTTAAAAGAAAATTGGTCTGAATGTAGTACTAAAAATTATATTGTTTCAGTTCAAAAAAGTAGTAAAGTTAAAATTAATAAATTTCTGGATCTTTATTTTACCACCTTATTAAATTAAACAGAAGAGAGAGAGAGTGGAAATTTAATCTTAAAAGAAATACGTATTAGGCTATTAAAATACAATTATGCAATATTTTACAAAATTTTTCTTTTTAAGTAACAGTTTCGAATTTATTCTCTTGTATATAAAGTTTTTCTGCGTAATGTTAACTTAAAGATGTGTATTATTTTCTGTTATATATTTTAGATAATATTATAAACCTGATCACAAAAAATCTCTTGATATTTAAGCCTATAAAATATAGCCTATTTTAGCACCAAATTTTAAATATCCGTAATATTAATAATTTTTATGACTTTCAATGAGATGACAAAAAGTTGACAAATTACAATTTTTAAACAAAAAAATCAAAATACTAAAAAGACGCCTTAAAAGGAGGCAATAAATTTAGTAGTTATAGGTTTATTTTAAAATATAAATTGTAGGATTATTTTATAAAATAAACAAATCTAATGTTATTCTAAAATAAAGGTTATTATCGGTAGGAAGTATAACATTAAAAATTTATGTACCAAAGAAAAAGTATTTTTAACAATCTTTTTGTGTTAAACTGTTCAACTGCTAAATAACTGTCAAAATAAAAAGTCCCAGATTTAATTTATTATATATTGTAATATTTGGTCACAGAAATAAAGTTCAAAAACTCTTATTATTTATTTACTCTTCTTAAAATACTTTAGATAAAAAATATATAAATAAAATAGTACATGTAGCCTTAGAAATTATTAAAAAATGTATTTATGAATGTTGTTTTAATTAATTGCATAAAGCGAAAAAAACATTAGAATATGTGGTTCTATTTTAAAATAATTTAAAAAAGTTTGATAATTTTAAATAAATATATATGATTTTTTCTTAATTGCACCATGCGAAAAAAACATTACAATATGTGGTTTTATTTTAAAATATTAAAAAAAAGTTTGATAATTTTATATACTGGTATTTTTCGTTTGTTACGATCGATTTTAAAAATGCGTTATTTTTTAGGATTATTAACATGTATAAAAAGTAGATTTTAAAAAAGAAAAAGATAATAAAATGTATCTAAGTGTTAAAATAATGCTAGATTCTCGTTTGTGGCACACGATTTTGGCTGTTTTGTTTCTTCTCGTTTCCACAAGGTATTGCACATTTGAAAGGGGAATACTTTTTATTTTATACATACATTTTTTACTGTAGTTAAAAGCATTAAAAATTTCATACATCCGATACTTATGACAAATACGTCTTAGTTATGTGACGCGGAGTGGGAGGAGGAGGCCTCCCACTCCGTCGCGTCACATCTCAACACGCACCCGTGCTCATGCTTCCGTCACACACACTCTATCCCTTTACACTATCTCATAAATTAAAGAATGTTACCCAATTGTTTTACTCTTTAGACATTTAAATCTTTTTAGCTACGTCCATCTTTTGGAAGTTTTTCTTCTTTTTTAAGGCTGCAAAAACCAATTGGTTACATGGGACACAATTTTTTAAACATCTTAAAACTTATACGTAATGAAATAAGATAAAGCATGCAGATGGCTTATGTTTTTTTTTTAATTTTACCCTTTATAAACTAAGAAAAAAAATATATTAATCGCACCGAATATTTTTTTATGCATTAAGCAATTAATATGTAATTGTTTAAAATAATAGAATCGCTAATAGTCACCATAAATAAAATTTTTGATATTTTGTTTTTATTATATTCTTTTAAAATCAATTTAATTTTATTAATTACAGTACAAAACAGTTATGGACTTGTTGAAAGCGCTTTAACAAATGTAAATTACAAACCAGCATAATTAAATTTACATTTTTCCTATAAAACGGGTTTTATCATTACAAATTATTTTAATTTAAATGGCAAATGTTAAAGCTTAGTGCCGCGTAAACCTGTATTTTGATTATAAAATTTTGTTTGTTTCTATTACAACCACATTTTAATGAAGTTCATAATGTTTCAGTTATTTATATACGGTTATTCTAAATTGAAGCCATTTATAGATATTTTTATGCAGACTACACAAAATGACATAAAAATGTTAATCAAATTTGTTAAAAACTTTGCTGTAAAACCACTATTAACCAGTGAAAATAAAACATCGAACTGTTACAATGGCAAAGCATGTATTTTATAGATTTTTTTAAAGTGGGTATCCAAAAGCAAATTATAGTGGACATTTTTGTTAATTTTTTTAACGTGGTATACATTTTGCAAAAACGCACGTAATTTTTTTGTAAAACTTAATAAAATTTTTTTTTAAATTTTTTTACTTTTATTTATTTATAATTAATTATTTTATTAAATTTATTTATTATTATATATATATATATATATATATATATATATATATATATATATATATATATATATATATATATATATATATATATATATATATATATATATATATATATATATATATATATATATAATATTTAAACACCATTTTATTGGCCATGTTTTTATTAAGTAATGTCAATTTTAAATAATTTAGAAGTAAATATTTCTGAACAACTCGAAATATATATTTTTTTTTAGTACGATGATTAGTTGTTACTGCGCAGATTTTTTATACAAATTACACACAACAAGATTTTTAAATGGATTAATTTTAAAAATATAGATATATTTGTTTTTAAGTGTATACAGTCAGGTCCAGTGTAGTAGAAACATAGGCAGGGAAATAATGAATTTACTACTGTCCGCTTCGATCGATTATGCTTCCGGACGGGTGTTTTGTATGGTTTAAGGCGCGCTTGAAAATTACGAAAAATAAATTTATGCGGTCTAATCTGTTGAGAAAACAGTTCATACTTAATACCGTTATTTATAAATAGGGAATCAAACAAACCTCCTTCTTGCGCAAGGCAATATCCCAAATGATCGTAAAAACTCCGTCTAACGTTTGTTAGCATATTATGGCGAAGAAGTTTAAAAAGCTTCTTCGATTTTTATTCGAAGTTCTTTTTAATTATTAGCCCTAGCATGACCATAAACCGTATTTTTTAAAGAACCCGACAAAAAAAACCATTAGGAGCAAGGTCTGGTGATTTCGCGGGCCACACAATGGTTCCACGTCCACTAATCAAACGGTAAGGAAACGTATTGTTCAAATATCCTTGAACAATACGTCCATTATGAGCGGGACAACCATCTTGCTGAAACCAGATATTACCAAATCTGACTCCTAATATTTGGCGAATTGCCGGTACATACAACATTCCACATTTATCGCATCTTTTTTGCGAGTTTTGTTTCGCCAGATGGAGTCAGGCGAATGTAAGTCAATTCGCCTAAGTATTTCCTATGTTTCTACTACAGTGGACCTGTCTGTATAGTCTGTTTACTACAATACACGTTTTTCTTTTCTTTTCTGTTATTTTCTTGTGTCAAAATATTATGAGCATAGCCCGCTATAACCTGTTCGCTGCCGCTAGATGTACAAGCCATATTAAAAGTATACCTATAGAAAAAAAATATAAACAAAAAAAGTAACTTTTACCACATGTAGTAAGTTTACGGTTAACTAAAAAAATTAACTATGAGTCTTAAAATAGTATTTTTGTGGAGCTACAAGTAGAAATCAATAGTTTTGTTACCGAAGCAGAAGAAAAAACTAAATTTTATGTACGTAAATATATTAAAACAAAATAATACTTTTTTACAAATTGTAGTAGAAAAGGTGATACATAATATAACAGTCTAAAACGAATCGGCGCATGAGTACCGAAAACTATTCCATCTCAATTTTTTATACGATCCTCTTTAAATTTCCCTACTGATGATATACAGGGTGATTCATGAGAAAATATCAATACTTCAATATCATGAATCACCCTGTATATAAATGCATGTTGCCAGGGGGGCACCTGGTGCCATATTGTTTAAACCCAAATTGTTTAAACAATTGCAAGGAACTGTTATTTACAAAACGGACATTTTTTTATATACTTTATTAAAATACAAATAAAAAAGGTACTATGGCTTTATACGATAAAGTTAATATTTTTGAAGATATGAATTTTTGAAAGTTCAAAAAATCTTAAATTTGGGTACTTTTGACTCATAAAAAATATGTTAAAAAAAGAATAAAATATAATAAATATATTTTTTTATTCTTTATACAAAAATTAATAATATTTTAAATTGGGATTTTTTTATTGTTTATATTTGTTTTTTGTTTAATAAGCGCTCTCAGGAGCTTTAATAACTGTTGTAAAATTAATTTCAGAATAAAAAAACTTATAAAACAAGTTGTAGATAATTTAATTCGTAATAACATTGCTTTTTTTGACAATTTTAATAAAGTTAATAATTTTTAAGATAAATAATAAATAATGATTCAGAACAAACAGAGAGGCCCATGCAGCGTATGAGTCAGGGTACGGCTTTACATAAAGGTAAGGGACGCATACTTCTGAGCGCGCTTAATAAACAATCAAAAAACAGATATAAACAATAAAAATTCCTTTAATCTCAATTTAGGATATTATTAATTATTGTATAAAGAATAAAATTTTTGTTTTTATATATTTTGTTCTTTTTTGATTATATTTTTCATGGGTTTAAAGAACCCAAATTTAAGATTTTTGAACTTTTAAAAATTCAAATCTCCAAAAATATTAACTTTATCGAAAAAGTCATAGGATATTTTTTATTTGTTTTTCAATAAAGAATATTAAAATAATTGTCCGATTGGGAAATAAAAATTTCTTGCAATTGTTTAATCAATTCGGTTTAAACAATATGGCACAAGGTGGCGCCATGGCAACATACATTTATATCATCAGTAGGGCAAATTAAAGAGGATGTTATAAAAAAATTGAGGTCGAATATTTTTCGGTAGTTATGCGCCGATTCGTCCTATACTATTAATAGTTTTATTTCGACCCTTTAGTCGATATTAAAAAATTAAAAAATATAGCTACAAAATTATTTTAAACACAATGTTATGTACAATTTTTTACCAAATACCATGCCAGTTTAAATTTAATCCGGAAATTTTTTCGAGCTCATATATTATAAGGTAAATCAATTTAACCTCTTGGGGTATAACTAGAGAAAATGACATTTAAAAATGTCATATTAAACGCTATATTTGTTATTAATTATTAATATACAGAAAGACTAATGCAATTAAATTTATTTAGTGAGTATTACATCATAATTCTTTTGGTTTTACCAAAAGTACTACAGAAATTTGATTTTTATAAAGAAATACCTTTATCAATATAAATAAATAGTTATTTATCTACAACCGTGCGGTAAGGTAAGGTTACAAACACTATTTTAAGTGTGGTAGTATCACTTTACCGCACTAGTGTGGTAACTGTTACTTTACCGCACTAGTGCGGTAAGATCATTTGTACTAAGCCCTTTTCAAAAATCGTTTATATAAACATCTTTTAGCAATTATTACTCTCCACGTAAATTACCTAACATACAGATAATATACCTAAAAGTTAAACGTAATAGTGGAGTTGCTCACATTTCCTATATTTACGACTGCCGATTGAAATGGCTTTCTTATGCGGTGGTGTCATTTTGACAATGGCTCACACCGATTGAGGTAACTGGTAGTTTAATCAATTTCTAGTGTAAAATTGGGATAAACGTCAAGGAAAAATTATTATCCCAAAAAATTATGATGGTTGTAGTTAAAATACTATACATAACTCGAGCGGTAAACGGTTTTAGCGCACTTAAGTGAATCCAAAACTCGCCTTTGGCTCGTTTTACAAACTTCACTTTGTGTGCGCTAAAAATCTACCTACCACATTGGTTATGTACTATACTATTTCCTAACAAGTGCGGAAAGTGATACTTTTCCGCACGCGGCTGCTGTTACACGAACGACACGCAGCGGAGTTCGGGTAAGCAGCCAAGAGCGAAAAATTTACTTGCCGCAAGTGTTACAAACAATATTTTTCTACAAGCGAGAGGAAAAACCAACATAATTTTAAAGATTTATGATTAAATAATATTATTTATTAACAAAGGATTTTATACACTAATTATTATTATTAACATATAGTAAAAGTGCAACTGGTCGCGTTTTGCAAATTTATTGCTGACGCGAGTTGCATTTTTGTAGAAAACTTTGACGGCGGCGGCGTTGGGTTCTTGATGAGCCAATCTTTTGCAACTATGGAAGTAGTTTCTTGAACCAAAAGATTTAGTACATTGAAAGATGGCATTGACGGTTGTTTCTGCATAGTGGAAGGTGTTTCGGTAAGATTAAGTATTTTGTTTGAAATATCCTTTCCAAAATTTGTTGAATTCTTGAGGTATCCTAGCTTTAGCGACTGATGAAGACTTTCAGCCTCCAAGACGTTTAATGTTGCGAGAGTTTGCCAGAAATGTTGCAGAGGACCGGCGAAAGCTACGCCCAGCATACAATTACGGGTTAGGAAGTTTGCCGTTATTTCCGATGGCATTTTTCCGAAGGTACTGCTGTACACACTCCGTGTTTATAGTCCACGAAAAATCACTTATGTGGTGTTGTCGGCTTTCTTAAACTGGCATACTTTCTATAAAGATTCAAAAATTTCCATTTTTAGCATCTCCAGGAATGACAAAGCTTCTCGAGCTGTGATTTTTTGAGTCGAGAATGTGTATTAATAATAAGTTTCCTTGGTCTTCAATATGGTCCAGACATATTTTTGTTAACTCCTCTCTACGCCCGCTAAGCCGAAAATGGTAGCCACTTTTATATGTAAATAAGTATCGTCTGGCGATTTATCCATGAATTTCGATATTTTTTCTTTTAAAAAGAGTTTAGCCTTTTTGGGTCTAAATCCAACGCTTTGTTTTTAAGATAGGCCGTCACTTTGAAAAACTTGCTTATGTTTTTTTGTAACTTAATAATATATTTTAGCATAGAGTATCTAGACCATAATATATTGGGTTTACATGTTTTTAATAAATAAGCAAAATAGGCCAGAAAAATATCTTTTTAAAAGACTTTACACACTTTGACAGCAGCTCTCAAACATAACAAATTCTTCTTCATACCTGTGACGAGATTTCATGGGCAGGAGATCTATACTTGCTTTTACTGCTGCTTCGTAATCGATGCTGGTAAGTTGTCGTCAGAATCCATTGAAAATGGTTCTCTAATTTGGTTAAAAAATGCGTGACAGAAAATTAATTTTTGATAGATGCACAAACAATTAGTTGGTTGCTATGGATTCTTTAATAATTTATATGGAGTTATTAAAAATATGTACTTACATTTGGTAAATAAGGATAATTTTATTTTATTTAATAAATGTTATAAAAAAAGGCTGCAAAATTACAGCATAATTAAGTTTCCTCAATTATATAACTATTATAAGCAAAATTATGCATTGTTTTATAATTAAATACTAATTTATATTTCAAAAACTAAAAGATTTAACTTTTCCGCACTAGTGTGGAAAAGTGCTATTTTCCGCACAAGTGTGGAAAAGTGATATTTTCCGCACGCTTGTAGAAAACAAAAATATTTTCCTTAATCTCTTATTTAAATTTAACAGATTTTTTAAAACTTTTATCCATATCTAATACAAAAGTTTTTAAAGTATAAAAAGAAAAACGTTGGTTTACAGTACAATTTACAAAGAAAAATTAAACGTATGTTTTTTTAAATTAATTCACATTTTTTCCAAGATTAATAAAAATAAATATATCATGCATATTTATATTTAATAGTCGCCATATATGATTCGATATCATTCATAATAAATCTTAAGTTATTTCCCAGTTTATAAGCTGGCTAAATGTCCGGAACGTTAACATTTCGTCATGTTTCAAACCCACTAAATATAGATTTCCCAGTACATTTACTGACAAACTTATGCAAATCTAGTTTACCGGTTACACGTTTCGTATTAACCGTAAATCCGTATTCTATGTTTCTAAATTGAAAGGACGTTACAGCTAAAATACTTTAAAAATTTGCTACTTTTTACAAAATTTAATCAGGTATTAAATTAAAAATATTAATGAAATAATTGTGTCCCCAATTAATCAAGATAATTTTATCTTTAATATTCAACTCGATTTTCCCTAAAAAAATTGTATTAGGAAATAAATTAATGTTCTTTTATTTAGATGTTATTATCAGAAGTATGTTAATTGCGATAACATATTCATGCTAAATCCTAACGTTAATATAACTTGGGTAAAATGTAGGATTTTAGGTAACGGTTTTTAAAAGGTAATATTTTTTATGTTTTAAGTTAATCATATTTAAATTTCTAGAATAACATTTTCATAAAATTTTAAGAAATAAAACGTAGTAAAGTTGTGACTTTTAATATATATTTAAAATAAAAGAATACATTTTAAGAACATTAGGTGTATTGACTTATTTTTATTTTAATCTTACGTTTTAAAAATTGTTAATCTAGTAAGGACAGATAGTACCTTGTATTCTTTGGTAATATTGTGTGGTTTTTTACTAATTTTGTACTGTCTTTATTATATTTGAAATAAAATATTGCAACAAACGGTGCTTAAAATAGTTTATCTCATTGTAAAACCCGTAACTTTAGCAAAACCAAATTAAATTATAATAGTGAGAAGTAGACTATTAAACTCTGCCGGAACTGCTGAGATACTAAAATAACGTTTGATGGTGTCAAACGGTTAATACCAAGGTAAACCTGAAAAGATGTAAATTTTTATTTTTTAAGAATATAGTTATTTATTGTGTAGCAATGTCTTGTCAAAATTAATAGAATTATTATCTTTAAATTCCAATTTATATGTAAACTACTAACATTTTTTGTGAAAAAAAGCATTATTTATTAAGAACCAAAATCCGTGTTGTTATTGGTTCACCAAGACATTATATTAAGTCCAGAAAACGAATCTGAAAAAACTGCAAAACCTGGCAGTTTTTTCAAAATGCATAGGTTTGCATAAAAATTAGGGATTAAGCGTAACTTATTCTCCTCTTCAAAATCTATAGTATGCCGATGGGCGCTCTTTATATTTATAGGGATAAAAACTACCTTTTATTTACCCTAAAAATGTATATATCATTACGGTATTTTGCATGCAAATTTAAGACTAAGCTTAACTTACCCTCCTCTCCAAAGTCTTTATTATGCCGAAGTTAGCTTTTTATTTTTAGGGGTAAAAACTACCCCTTATTGCAAAAACCTTCAAAACTTTCATATAAAAGCTTAAGTCCCATTAAATTAGGCTTATATAAATTTAAAAATAAGTATTTGATTACTTGTAACAATATTTAATATATTTTAACCTTTGAAAATCAACCCTTATTATGATTTAATAAAAAAAAAATTGTTTACCCTAGAAAAATTAACCTATTGCCACAGAGTTGTAATTAAAAATTGTTACTGCTCAAAAGTATTACTAATTTAATTTTGTAATTTTTTTATTCTCAAAAACCCACCCCTTACAATTTTACAATGCAAAAAATAGTACAAAACTGCAAGTAAAAAAAATGCATTTAATCGCTTTTAGAATGCTCAAGAAAATTGTTTTTTTAAGCATAACTAATTTAGTTTTTGTAATAAAAAGTTTTTTAAAAAATCATTTTGCTGGTTTTTTTTAAAGCTATAAGGTCCTATATATTAAAACTCTTTAAAATCCTTACTTTTTTAAAGGGGTAAGTTTAAAGGGCTGAAACAAGCTAGTACTCGTCTATACACACACGTTTTAAACGTTTGTATTTCACTTAATTTTCGTCATGCAGAAAATTAACAAAAAGCAAAATATTTTTGTAATTCAAAAAGCTACAATTTGATACCTTGGTAATTTTTACGTAATTTAGTTTTTAAGTTATTTTCAACAAAATTTTATTTTTTATTAAAATTATAAAATTTGATTTTTATTTGCAACTCCATTTTTGTATATATTAAGCAATTTAAATTTGTTACAATTTTAGAATGCATTTATGATACATAGGTAAAGAAACCTAAAAAAAGGGGCTTCGACTCATTTTAGTTAGGGTGATAATTATGGGGTTGTTTTCGAAGATTGTTGCTTAAAAAAATGTTGGTCTAACCTTATTTTAATCATAACTTACCGAACTTTTATGATACATACTTTTTTGTTAAAAAAAAATTAGTTTTCCTCGAAAAATACGTAGATTTTGCGTTATTTGTCTTTAAAACTCTGAAATTTTGTGTTTAATGAATAACAGCTAACATCTAACAAACCACCACTTGGTTTGTATTGGTCCCACAGCAGTTACAAGAAAACCATTTCATTCTTTTTTTTTAAGCTACAATATTATTTGCAGTTTTTTGATAAAATGCACGCTTATCGAGTTATTTGCTAAAAACGATTAAAAACGTTGATTTTGCAAAGAAAAACGCCGACTTTCGATCGCGAATAACGAGCGCATAACTAAAAGTATGCATTTTACAAAAAAAAAACATAAAACATTTTTTTGCTTAAAAATCATCTTTCTATCGATTTTTGTGGTCAAAATATTTTTAAAAATTTCCACCACCGAGATGGTTTGGCAACCACCCCCGAGATGGTTTAGCAACCACCCTCAAAGTAAAGGCGCCCTTCGGCATGATATAGATTTTAATCCTTGGACTATTTCCTACCAACTGTCAAAATTTCAAGTCATTATTATATGCATTTTAAAAAAATTGCAAGGCCAAATGGTTCGTTTCCTGGACTAATGTACACGAACAGCCTATGATACTGTCATAATTATTTAGTCTATACCAGCAGATATAATTTTTACCTTAATCTAGAATGCACTAATTTTTTAGAAATTAAAAAAAATATACTTAATTTTTGTATAAACTAAGTAATTGACTTTAATTCTTGGTTGTGTACTAAGCACGTGAAATATGTAGCGTTTGATAATTTCTATTAGTAGTTTGTTTTAAAATGTTTAATCCTGATAACTTTAATTTTTAATAAAAACAAAATTATATAAGAATGGTTAAATTTATAAATTATTTTAGTAATTTTAAATTAATATTTTTATTATCAATTTTTACACCCCATATTGTAATAATTACATTTAAAGATTTGAAACATTTAAATGTATATTTAGTTTCTCTCATTATCATTTAAAAGTTTAAACAGAAAGTTCTAAAAAAAATTAGTTTCTTGCCAGTTAGCATTATTTGCGCTATGCTTTACATATCTTTACGTGGCCCAAATAATTTTCCATTGAAGTATATAATAGTATATATAATGTATATTTAAATATAAAATATCTTAGTAAATAGGGTTTTTTTTTAAATGTTGATTAGTTAATATATTATTTAAATTAAATTTTAAAAACCAGTATAGGAATACGCACCGACAGAATTAAAATAACTAAAAACAAAATTGTTTTATCGAAACCGTACGCACAAACTATGACATTTTTAACGTTAACTAGTTTTTATGTTTGTTTGATATCAGCTTTCAAATTAAAATATTTTGTGTGCAAGTAATAAGCAAAATATTTTTTTTTTATTAAATATAAAATTATTTAAAAGAACAGTTTTTTGCTTTATTAAAAAAATGTAATATTTTAAATCGAACTTGTACAGCACAAAATAAACTACTTTTATTTAATTTTTATTAACATGTACTAAATTTTCATACCTTTAAATAATCCACAAAAGTTTAGTTGTTTTAAAACAAACCTAGCTGTTTCGTTGAAATCTAATATAGGTAAAAAGTACTTAATATAAGTACATAACAATTTTTGGTAAAAATTTCTGTTATAAGATAATATAAATGATAAACAAAAAGCCTAAACTAAAAAAGATTTTTTTTAATGTTCTTTATAAATTAATACAAATAAATAATACAAGTTTAATTTTAGTTACATCAAATTTAAAAAAGGTAGGATATTATAAAATTTAAGTGGGTGTAAAATTATAACTAGCCAATAATTCTTGGGTATGTTCTAGAGAAATGCACTTTACATACAATTAAATAATTAATTTTTACCAGATGTTACGTTTGACTTTTACAAATACTTAAAATTTAAATATTCCTTTTAGCGTTTTGGCATAAAGCCAAAATTAATCTCACAAATTTTGTTAAACATTTTAGGGATTTTAAATATTAAATTAAATTATTACAAGTTTAAGCTCTTTTGATAGAAATTAGTCAGGTGGTGAAATGTAAATATAAAAGTTTTATGTAATGTGTAAAAAAAAACTTTTAAAAAACAAACAATATTATATTTCAAGAAAGTCTGGATAGAGGTGGTTAGTATCTATATTTCTAAATATTGTTGGTTTACAAAAATATTATGTTCATTCCTAATTCCTTTTTTTTAGGTTGTATAGTTTTACAAGAAAACCTTTATCAGGGTGATTTAAAAAATTCGTTTACATTATGTTAGATATATATATATATATAAATAATATATATATATATATATATATATATATATATATATATATATATATATATATATATATATATATATATATATATATATATATATATATATATATATATATATATATATATATATATTATACTAATTCCTAAGATGAAGATCACCCTTATTTTTAGTACTTTAATATAAGCGTTTTTAATTAATTTGTTTATAAT
Source organism: Listronotus oregonensis (assembly GCA_019359885.1). Classification (NCBI taxonomy): domain Eukaryota; kingdom Metazoa; phylum Arthropoda; class Insecta; order Coleoptera; family Curculionidae; genus Listronotus; species Listronotus oregonensis. The sequence continues at coordinate 59,645 of JAHBCN010002514.1, forward strand.
AACTAGTTCTTTTATTTGTTTTTTACTTTTTTATTGTGTTGTACCAAGTTAAATTAAATTTGTTAAACACAATATTAAAATTAAAAATTTTAAGGAAAAAGACAGTCTTGTTTAACCAAGAACTTTTAAATGTAAACAAACTATTAAAAATAAGTAAATATAAAAAGAAACTTTAATGGTTAATCAAGTTTTCTGACAGAAAAAAGCGGTAATAATAGTTAAAACAAATAAAATGATTATTTTAAGCCGTAAAACAAAACTTATATTTTTAATAATAAATTATTTTTTGATTTATGTTTATGCTTAACTAAATCATTTTGTAGCATACCGATTAATAAGGATAAAAAAACATAAGATTATAAAGCAAAAGAACAAAACTTTATTTTAAACCAGAAATACAGTCCACAGATGATAAAAACCCTGGTTAATTGTGGTTATTTAAAAAAAAAGTGTAAAATCTGTAACATACGAGTCAAAAAATATAAAAGTAAAGCAAAATGATTTTTAGGTGTTTTTACTGTCGGTTTTAATAATTATTATTAAGAATTTTTTTTACTATAGGTAAAGTTGTCATGTTTTTTTTTAATAAAAATAAAGACATTACTGACAGTAATTAGATTTTTGCCTGGCCTAAAATCGAATCCCGTTTAAACACATTAATTTTTTAACTTTTAATTGGTCTTGAAATCACTTTCCTAAATTTAACAAAAAAAAAACAATTAAATATATTTTTTAAAGGCACATTTTATTATTATTTTTTTGTTTTGATTTTACAATACCTCAATAACACTAAAATCTTGGACTTCCATTGTCCCTATTTGTTAATTAATACACAACGTTTCGGTTAGTAATGTATCTCCAACCGTTTTCAAGTGATAACTTGAAAATGGTTATCACTTGAAAACGGTTGGAGATACATCAATAACCAAAATGTTGTGTATCAATTAACAAATAAAGACAATGAAAGTCCAAGATTTCAGTGTTATTGAAACCATAACATTGTCTAACACTTATAAAGAAACTTTACAATACATGTATAATTTAGATCATTTAAAATTAAAAAAATGTCTTTGTTTACGCTACTTTGTGATAGTGTGACCAAAAATAATTTAGAATGTTAGAAGTTAAAAAATTAATTTTAAAACATTAAAAACAAAATTATTATATATTAAACATTTGGTTCCATAATTTAAAAATATTCATATGCCCTTATAATGGAATTTACCACGAACCAAAATAAAAAAAGCAAAAAAAAACTTATTAGGTAAGTGTATAACCAGCAAAGTTATTTAATAAATCAAAAGCAAAATTATAGGTAAGCAATTAAATTGCTTCCTAAAGCATAAATAATAATTATTGTTTATTCGTTTTTACTACCCTAAAATTAGTTTTTGCCTTTCGTGGCAAATGCTAATAAACTGAAACAATTAAAATGACAAACGACTTTGTAGCAGTAAAATTCTAAAACAATTATATGTTAAAAGTGATAAAATAATGATGGTTTTTGTAAGGTAAAGCTAATATTTTGTTACCAAAAACTTAAACAAAAAATATATTTGAACTATTTTTAGTCTTTAGTATATTTAAAAATTTAAATAAATGTATTGGCGGATTAGAAATAAAGAAAAATATTTAAAAAACAATAGTTTTAGTAAATTACATGACAAAATTTTACTTTTTTTATTAACTTTATATGGGTTTTTATATACTCATTTTTTTTTCTGTATTTCACAAAAACAAAACAAAACAAAATATTTTGTAGTTATTTACAGTAAACACTTTTACTTTCCCAATTTGACGTTTACTATACTAAGTGATATAGAATTCCGAACACCCAGTTTAAATGGTTTTATTTTAATAAAATTTGGTGAATTTATTTATCTTACTGAAAATAACAATTGATGGAATTTGAAGCCTTATCAGTCTGAGATTTCGGTTTTTATACTGCTTTTTTTAAAATTTACTAACAATCTAAAAATGAATATTGCAGCCGCAGTAAAGATCAAATTTAGCGGATTTTGGTTCTTGACATTCTTTACGATTGGTTACGATGTCTAGAGTACGGAGACCTGTACGATTTCGTCAACTTAGTGTAGACACTGTGGTTAGTTGTTGTCAGGCATGGCTTCAAAAAGGCCGTTCGCGAAGAGCAAGGGGCACTGGACGCCGCCGTAGAATAACAGACCGTGAAGATCGTCGCCCAAGATTGTTGGTTTTAAGGTACCGTTTCTCCACTACCAGGTCCATTGCAAATGAATGGTTTGCAGAACATGGAAGACCTATTGGCATGCGAACTGTTTACCGACGAATGAGAAGTTTTGGCCTGTTTTCATACCGACCACACTGGGTCCTCACTTTAACTCCAGAACACCAACGTAATCGCCTTGAGTGGTGCAGAGAACGGTCACTCTGGGATCAGGAATGGAACAGTATTGTCTTTAGTGACGAGTCTCGATTTTGTTTAGACATGCACGATGGTCGAGCCAGGGTTAGAAGGCGACGTGGTGAAAGGAGGAATCCACAGTTTTTTGTTGAAAGACATGTTTATCACACTGTTGGAGTTATGGTTTGGGGTGCTATAGCTTATGGTTCCAGGTCAACTCTAATCTTCATCAGAGGTAACATGACCGCGCAGCGTTATATCCAAGAAGTTCTAAAACCCCATCTTTTACCAGATCTTGACAACCTGGCAAATCCAACTTTTCAACAAAATAATGCCCGACCACATGTTGCAAGAGTCACAATGGACTTCTTTTAACATAATGATGTCACATTGTTACCATGGCCACCAAGATCTCCCGACTTATCCCCAATTGAACACGTGTGGGATATGATGGGTAGGAGATTGCTCAATTTGCAACGTCCTCCTCAGACTCTAGGAGCACTTCGAGAGGAGTTGGTGATTGCCTGGATTGAGATACCACAGGAGGACATTGACCACCTGATCAGAAGCATGCCTAGACGCGTTGGAGAATGCGTAACACATCGGGGTGCATACACACATTATTAAAGGAAAAAGGGCTTTAAAGCAATGCAATATTTTAATCATTTACTTATTATGCTTCATTAAGTACTTATACACTTCTCCAGTTTTTCTTATTTAGATTACCCAAAAAAATCCAAGTTAAAAAGTTTTTTTACATAATATATTAAATAAATATACAGGTCTTTCTTTTTTCGTCACACACCTATAACTATTAGCCCCGTATTCATATTTCATCTTTTTTACGATATAAATCGCCATAAATGGGCACTGTTTGAAAAATCGCCGCTATGTTTAAACGAATGCAAAAAATAGTCATTCTAGCACAAGTCTCTATAAATGAAAATGACCATTGTCATTTTCATTTATAGTATGGCAAGATATGACTAGCTCATAAGAATAATTTGGTATCTAAATCATTTTGTGTGTCTTTTTTGATTTTTGCATCTTGTGAAATTTAATGATTGTTCAATGCAGCGAAATTCAATCGAGTTTACGAATATATTGCTATTTTTTAGGGAAGCTGAACAAACTGCTTGAAAAGCAAGGCTGCTATACCTAAAAATGTATAAAAATCCTAACTTTTTAAGTGACAGAACTTTTGTGTCGGTTCTTCAACAACTTGATTATCGTTATCGTTATGACACCCGGGCCACTGACAAAATGTCCTTACAATAACCTTTAACTAAACTTTTTATTGTAAATTAATTTAAATTATTTATTAGTTTGTCACTTTTTACCATTGTGATTTGTTTTATTTATATATTGTATTTGTATAAAGTAGAATATTTAACAATTATATACATTAAACATGGATAACAAAAATTTTTTTGAAAATTAAAAAAAAATAATTATGATGTTTTTACACTACTTAGAAAGTGGCTTTTTAATTGATAAAGAAGTTGTTTACATATCTTATATGTCATTAACAATAAAAATATAAGTTGCCGCCACAACATTTTAATTTATAATTAGGTAAAATACAAGTGCACTATGCAAGTTTTAAACACCGTATGGTAAAAATGTTTAATTAAAAAAAATAATTATGATGTCTTTACACTACTTAAAAAGTGGCTTTTTAACTAATAAAGAAGTTGTATACAGGGTCTTTGATTATATTTACGTGGCTTCTGAGGCTTTTATTTTTAAAGACAAAAAAAAATGTTTTATATAAAAATTGTAGGATTTTTTCCATATTATCTTTTGAAATTATTAGTAAAAAAATATCACAATAAAAAAATTAAAAAACATAGGCAACTTCAACTTTTTTAAATGAAACATTCTGTATATTATGCGCTACAACGAAAGATCTTTTTTTCTGATTTCAAAAATATATACATTGATGATATTTGGATAAACCATTTTTGAGATATTTTAGGTTAAATTATTAATAAATTACAAAAAAGTTTCATATTAGTATCAAGAAAGCCGTGGAAAAAATAAAATTGTTAGGTTGCTGAATTTGGAGAGGGTTTTCTCTGGACCAATGATGTTTATTTTTGTGATTAAACATTCCTGCTAAAGTAAAAGAAGACTTGTCGGTGAATAGAATTTTATTTAAAAACTCGGATCCTGTCATAAACCTAGCTATTTCCAATGCATATTTAGGTCGGTCCTGCATGTTTTGTTCAGGAAGATTCTGAACGGACATAAATTTATAAGGATAAAATTTTGGAAAATTTTAAGGTTAAATAAATTTTATAATCTGTTTAATTAATTCAGATGCCGCATTCGAGATTGATATTCCAGGATTTTCCATAATTATTATTAAAAGTAGTTACTGCTAGTTTAATAGAAAAAGTATAATAATTATCCTGAAAAAACGAGGATATCCAAAACTTTGTTTTCATTTCGTGCTGCAGTCCTTTTCTTCATTTTAAAGCTTTTTCGTTCAATAAACAAAAAAAATATGTATTTATTTAATAGTATCTGTAGATGGTACCCGTTGTTAAGGATATAATAAGTAATAATCCCTTTGCACTGTCGTCACATTATTATTGTTACCAGAAAAAAGACGCAATTTTTTGTTCTTCTGAATAGCCGATCGACAAAAAAGCGATACAAACCACTTTTAATATTTAACATGAAAAATTTCAATTTCTTACAATATCAATACGTCAAATTTAGTAAAACAATTTTATTGTTTTCATAGCTTTCTTGATACTAATATGATTTTTTTCTTCAATTTATTTATATTTTAAGCTTAAATATCTCAAAAATGGTTTATTCAAATATCATCAATGTATATATATTTGAAATCAGAAAAAAAAGATCTTTTATTGTGGAGCAGGGTGTTCCATTTGAAAAAGTTGAACTTGCCTATATTTTTTAATTTTTTTATTGCAATATTTTTTTACTGATAATTTTAAAAGATAATATGGAAAAAAACCTACAATTTTTATATAAAACATTTTTTTCTGTCTTCAAAAATAAAGGCTCCAGAAGCCACGTAAATATAATCAAAGACCCTGTACATATCTTATATGTCATTAATAATAAAAATATAACTTACCGCCACAACATTTTAAATTATAGTTAAGTATCATACAAGTACACTATACAAGTTTAAAAAACCGTGTATTATTAACAAAAAATTAAAAAATGCAATCTTATTAATGTTGTTTTTATTATCATATAATTTACAAAATAATGTATTTTAAGGGGCATTAGTCGACAAGCTTTTGTCTTAAATTTTCTTTTGCTTTAAAGGTACAGGAAGTCTTTACAAAATCATCCTTTGCATGTACAAATCGTACCAAAAGAACTTGTTAAGCATTACATTATTTATTAATTCACATAATCAGAGACGAACAAGTAAAGTAGGTGTTTGCCTAGAGCCCCTTAAATGTGTTGGTTTCAAGTAAAATCAAATCACAATTTACTTTTTGCCGTCTTTATATATCAAATCTATATGTTACCGGAAATGTATGAAATCTAGGAATTGTATACAACTTCTAGGCACTAGCGCAATCGCCTGATCAGATGATGCAATATCCTCTCCTCGCCCCGCTATACTCGCATACCAATTGATATCTTAAATGCTTAACATTTCGATTGCTATTTAGGAAACGTATAGATTTGCTAGAAAATGTGTCTAATATAATTTATTTTACACATTTTCGGGCGATTTTAGGAATTACATACATTTTCTAGGAATTCTATACAATGACGGATTACATACATTTCCGTTAACATATACACCCTGTATATGTTACAGAATGTTGTGAGAAAAACTTGGGGGCAGATTCTACATCTAAAAATATATAAAAAAAAGTTCATATAAACATGGTTCTGGAAATGCTTTGTTTTTATGATACGGGTTGTTTAAAAATTTTCGCCCTTTATAGTTTATTTTACATTTCTCAAAAACCCGTAGAGATATTAAGATAAGTTTTGCTACACGCAAATGTTTCATTATAGGTCACATTTACATGTACAAAATTATTTTCTAAGGACTTATCAGGGGCGTTCGTGCCGGTAAGTTCTTATTTTTAGCAAAGAAAACTGTACGCTACTAATTTTTGCAAAAAATGGTATTACTTTCTTAAAGCCTGTTTAATTTTGGTTAAAAGGTACCTCCTGGAGTTTGTCGTCCTGACTCACCGTTTTCGAAATAAAAAATAATTTATTAATTCGTATAATAAGCTGTTTTCACCAGAGACCTTAAGTATTTCAAAGAGTCAGAAGAAATATTCGAATGCGATTTACAGCATGCATTAAAACAGAGAGAAGCCATTTCCAGCATTTGATTTAAAGTTTAAATCGAATACATCGTTCCTAAACAATGAGTATAAATAAAATAATAAAATTTTAAATATTTCGGGAAACAGCTAAGTCTACTTTTATTTTTATTTCGAAAACGGTGACTCAGAACAAAAAAGTCCAAGAGGTACTTTTTAAAGCATAATTAAACTGGCTTTGAAAAAGCAATACTAATTTTTGCGAAAACCAGTAGCGTACTGTTTTTTCGCTCAAAATAAGGACTTACCGGCACGAACGCCACTGATATATGTGCCTTAGAAAACAATTTTATACATATAAATAAGACCTATATTTATATATTTGCATTTACAAAATCTTATCTCGATATCTTTAGTTTTCGAGAAATGTGAAGTAAACTATAAAACACAAAATACTTTAAAAACCCCGTATCATGAAAACGAAGCATTTCTGGACCCATGTTTATATAAACTTTTTTTTTTATATTTTTAAATGTACAATCTGCTCCTAAATTTTTTACACAACATTCTGAAACACCCTGTATAAATATGTATATAAGTAATATTTCTTTACCACATTAAGTATTAGTCTAAGATCTGATCTAAAGACGACCTTGACTTTTTTTTATCAAATTTAATATTTTAATTAAAAGTGTAGCTAATAGGTGGCCTTAAGAATTATGACAAAGATTATGAGTTATTTAAAAAAAAAATGAATGATTTTTGATACTGTCTGCATAATGCCATTTTTACTTTTTATTTTGCAATATACCAATACATTTTTCTTTAATTTCATAAACAAGGCATGTTTAAATTTTAAAATTTAAAATTAAAAAAATTATTAAAATTTCCATTTATGAAAGTGAAGAAAAAAAGCTTTACTGGTATATTAGTACTTTCGTGTAAAATTAAAAATAAAAATTAGTATTTAACAGGGATTATCACGAATAATTAATTTGTTTTTTTTAATTAATCAAAGCCTTTTCAATAATTCATCGGTGATGCTTTTTAAAACATATTAAATTTAATAAAAAATAGTTTTTATTCACTTGGCAGATAGGTAAGGGTTGCCCCTAATTCGGATCCCGTTCTATAACTTTATTGTAACAAAACATAATAAAATAAATGCCTTGTTGTTGCCCACAATATAAAGCAGTTTATACAATGGAAATAGTCCAAATTAAGTTAAAGATATCCAGAAATTTTAAAAAAAGTTTGTAGTGTTGTAAAAATATTTACTTTTCGGTAAACACAACATAATTGTAGAGTCCTAGTATGCCCCGTGCCCTGGGCCGTGTAGATGATTTACAATACTTTCAAAAAAAATGAAGTATAAATAAAAATTAATATCTCCATATTTATAAATAAAACACCAAATTTTAAATAATTTTAAAAGTAGTACCAAATTAAAACCAATAAAATTTTTAATTGCATCTATTTTCACAACGATCCCTTACAGTACCACATTATACAATATTAAAAGTACGTCTGGTAAAATAAAGCTGACAGTATCAATAAAAATTGCCTTAAACAAAACCTAAGCCTATAAAATAGGTAAAGTAACACTTTAATTAGGTACATGTTACAACTATTTTATATAAAATATATTTTTATCCATCTCTTTTTTACTTAGCTAATGAAACTGTAAATATGTTTCCAAATATCGACACACGTAAATTTATAAAATTACCTTAAAAATTAAATATTTTTTTTACAAAAACTGTAAAAAATATGCTTTTAAAATGTTATTTATATAATTTTTAACACGCTTATATTAGCTTGACCTATATGTATCTATGTATCGGAATCTTTTAACTAATGTTTTACCAATTTTAAGAATTCTGATTAAGTTAAAAATTTTACAGGAATCAAGGGCCGATGACAATACAATATTCTTATAACTATATGCTAAGGTCCTGACTAGGATCATTAGGATTATAAGAAATATATATTCTTTGTTAAAATGACAATCCTTGCGCCATTCGCCAATTTTGATGTTGTTTTGGGACTAAAAAATAGGAAAGTAAATTATAGTTTAAAAAAGTCTAAAAGGACACGCTTTCATGGCAAGCCGGACTAAAATCTAGAAAATAATTCAATCATACCTAAAAAGCGTGGGGTACAATATACTATATTTTTTAATAACTCTAATTTTGCAAATACCTATCAATAAAATAATTGTAACATTTAAAATCAAGCACTTTACGCTTTTTTATTAAAATTGAATAATTCATTTTTTTAGTCCAGTTTGCTATAAAAGGGTGTTTTTAATTCTTTTAAACTATAATTTATTTAAACTATTTTTTGTGCATAATTTTTGTTATTTTTTTTAATCGTATTTTTTTTGTTCCAGCTTAACGTACCTTTTATCAACTTTGCCCCGCAGAATATTTTTTGTGTCAAAATTTTGGCGTATTGTAAAATTAAAACATAATTTAAAATGTTGTCTAACACTAGTTTTTGCCTGACTTAGAAATAATCAATGATCTCTTCTTTGGCAGGCTTTTTTTTAAACTTTTATTTAAACACACTTTTCAGTTTGCAATATAAATACAAAATATAGGATTTATTTTCTCTTTTACACACAAAGTTTGTCAACTTTACCTCCTTTTTTAATGAAATTTCCCAATTTAAATATTTAACAATTGTGTGGTCATCTATCTAATATACTTGATAATTGTGTTAACGAATAAAAACCAAAATAGTTATTAACTGAGTATAGGCGCCAGACCAATTTACACCTTACACACATTACTTTAACCCGTGGCGCTTTATTTACACTTCAATTAAGAAATAATTGGATATCAAGACCCAGCTGGCTTTGAAATTAGTAGTTACGCTTTTGCAACCAACTTAAATGTATGAGACATTTCGAATTCTAATAAAAGTACAAATTAGTATTTTTTTATTTAAAACGTTAACACATTTTTGATAAATATATTATAGTTTAAATAGCAAAAATAAGGGTACGTATAATAGATGTATTATTATTATGTTTTTTTAATCTAAGATGCTGTTTGGTAACTCGTAACATTCATTTGTATTTTCATTAAAAATATAAATGACTTTATTTTTAGGTTTTAGCATACAATAAAAAGTATTAAAAATGTAAGCATTTGCTTTAACTAATAAATTTTTAATGCCTTAAATGAAGTATTTTTAATTTCTGGGGTAATGGTTTTAAATTTAACTTAAAAAAGTTTTTAAAAGGTAGATTAGATTAGATTATTTGAGCGGAGATGGCAAAAATGACCTTACCAGATTTATTGTGGTTAAAACATATAACTCAAAATATAAAGTAAAAATGGATTGTTGGTATTCTGATTCCAAAAATTAATAGATTTTTAAATTGAAATCTTTTTGTTAAACATTTGGCCAGTAAGTTGTTAATTGATAAAAAAGTTTACGATGCCCTTGCGTTAAAAAAAGACCTAAAACAAAACAAAAACTCTGCAAGTGCGCCCTATCTCAAAGAATATTGTAGACTTTTAATCATGTGGAACCGCAAAAATATCGGCAAGTGACCAATTATATCTTTTTCCGAACCGAAAAAGTAGCTTTATCTGACTAAACTAGCTGCTTAAACTACTTACGAAAGTGTAGCTTTCTAGTTTAAAAAATTATGTCGAATTATTGTACGTCTGCAAAGTGAACTTATAGATGCAAGTCGCCAGTTGCAGATGTAACAAAAACAATTTTCTACCTATGGCAGCCGTAATTTCTTTGCATACTTGTGGATGCTTGAAAGGAACTGCAAATAGATGCTGTGTCAAAAAAGTGGACAGATTTTTTAGTATTTTTGCAGATTTTATTTTTTCTAGTCACAAACAATTGCAGTAAAAAATAAGTTTGTTGTTTTTACAATGAATGAAAGTATGAATCGCCAATACGTGATCTACATTTTGTAGAGGTAATATGTTTTACTTTCATAAATTATTAAATAAAACCCATTTTTTTAATATACATGTAACAAAATAAAAGATACAATTAAATAAAAAATTTGTTAAAATCAATGTATATCCATAAACAATTACATTAAAAAAACGAGTTGGGTGTCTTCACAATGAAAGAAAGTATGAGTCACCAATACATAAAGTAAATTTCTGTATTTTACTTTTTCAGTATTGTATGAGATATGGATATGACATTTGCAAAATTACTCCTTATGAGATGTTTGTGTATTTCTAGTTAATTATATGTTCTACAAAAACAAAATATCACAACTGTTCTTTATTTGGCAAATATAATAATTTAATAAATCTACATATTTTGTAAGTTTGCTTAAATCATCAACATACCATATATAACTTTTTCAGGAATATAAATCCTAAATTTAGCAAAAAGACGGTTTCTTATACAGTTGTGTATTTTATTATTTTTTTTATTTTTTTTATCTTGGGACAGTCCACGAAGGCTAATGCCTAAGTACTAACGTACCGTGGGTGTCTTCAGTGTAATGAGAGGAAGTTTGTTCACACGGGACTTAAATTTTTGGAGATTGGGAGGAGAAGGAAAACTTCTGCGGGCAGCAGGTTCCATAGTCTTGACACTCTAGGGATGAAGGAACGAAGAAAGCGGGAAGTTCGGGGCCTCTCTAACTGAACTGTAAAAGGATGCATAAAAGTTGCACTACGTGTTGCTCTGTTGGGAGCTGCCAGAGAAGGAATTATACTGGCCAACTCCTCTGAGCAGAAGCCGTGAAAATACCTATAGAAGAGCGACAGATCCCCTACAGCTCGACGGTGGGCAAGAAGAGGAAGCCTGTCTGTGAGCGTTGGATCATTAATAAGACGAATGGCTCTTCTTTGAATGGAGTCCAGAATGCTAAGTGTTGTAGGGGACGCCATTCCCCAGACATGAGAACAATATTCTAAAGAGGGTCTGATTTGGGATACATACAGAGTGTACAGATTGGAAGAAGAGAAATATTTTCTGGCTCGGAAGAGAAATCCAATCTTTTTTGAAGCTGCCGAAGCTATGGATGAAATGTGATTGTGCCAGTTGAGGTTATTCTCAAAAGTAACGCCGACAAGATTAAACGACTCTTTGTTCTGCAGAACTTGGCCGCTCATATGTAAGGGATGAGCATTTGCAGACTTTTTTCGCGACAGCGAACATGACTGTGTTTTCGAGGCATTAAACTGAACAAGATTTTTGGCGCCCCAATCTAAGATATGTTTGAGGTCTTGTGAAAGAGATATCTGCATTGACCTGCGCTTGTTTTCGAAATCGGGATTACACGGTGGCTTAAGAAATTGAATACTAGAGTGGAGGGTACTATCGTCAGCAAAACTATGGATGGGATTGATTGTGGAAGAGAGAAGATCGTTAATGTGTAGAAGAAACAGCGTGGGTGCCAGCACTGAGCCCTGGGGCACCCCAGCATTAATTTGGTAGAAGCTGGAGGAATGACCATCTACACTAACTGATATACGTCGATTAGAAAGAAAACTGGAAAGCCAAGAGCAAAGCTTAGGTGGAAGACCGTAAGAAGGAAGTTTGTTAAGAAGCCCATCATGCCAGACCTGATCGAAAGCTTTGGATATGTCAAGAGCAACGATCTGGGATTCACCAAGAAACTCAAGGGACTTGTTCCAGTTGTGTGAGACAAAGGAAAGAAGATCAGCTGTGGATCTACTGTGACGGAATCCATATTGTCTATCATGTAAGATCTTATGTTTTTCCAGATACTTTAAGATTTGGGAATTAATGAATTTTTCCATTACTTTGCAAACAACTGAAAGAAGAGATATAGGTCTATAGTTAGAAGGGAGACTTTTGGATCCTTTTTTGGGGACAGGTTGCACACGTGCAGCTTTCCAACTCTCCGGGAAAATGCCCGTGTCGTAAGAGATTCGAAAGAGGCGAGTTAAGATGGGTGCAAGCTCGGGAGCACATTTTTTAAGACGATTGCTGGTATGCCATCCAGCCCAGACGATTTTTTAGTATTAAGAGAAGAAAGAATACGCTTAATCTGTTTGACTTTAAAAATTATATCGGACATTTTATGGGAAACAGGGACAACCGTTGGAAGAGGAAAATTAATAGGAGGATCAAGAGTAGAATTGGCAGCAAATTGTTTGGCAAATAGTTCGGCTTTTCCTTTGGAGGTAGAGACAATTCCATCTTCAGAGATTAGGGGTGGAAAAGAATTTGTGCAAAAGTTCTGACTAATATTTTTGGCAAAGGACCAGAAAGCTTTATCTGCCATTTGAGCAAGAGAGAACTTTATCTTTTATTCGATTGTTAAAACGGTCTTTTGCTTCTGAGATGGTATGATTATACTGATTTCTCGCTTCGATGTTAGCCTGTCGATTTTCGGGACTGGGGTTTTGAAGAAACTTTTTGTGGGCTTGAATTTTTAAAAGTCTGGCTTTGTCACAGGATTTAGAAAACCACGGTTTGTGATTTGAAGTTATGGGGTTCTTTTTAGTGTGGGGAATATAGGTCTCAATGCCTAGTTGAATTGTTTCGGTAATTTGTTTACATATTTCGGAAGGATCGAAAGTAGAAAAGCAGGTAGGATCCCAAGGGTAGCTGGCAAAGAAATCTCTCAGACCATCCCAGTCGGCCGAATTGTAGTGCCAGACGGTTCGTGGCGGCATGCTTTCAATTGCCTCAAAATGATTGGAGTAAGATACGGTGACCAAACCATGGTCAGAGCGACCAAGGGGAGCAGTTACTGATGCTTGATAGAGTTCGGGGGTGGAAGTTAGAAAGAGATCTAGGGGTTAGAATTATGGGTGGGAACCCTAGGAAAGTAGGTAGGTTCCATAATTAGATTGGTGAGCGAGTTGCTAATTGCAAAATTTTCTGCTGCTCTGCCTTGTGTATCAGTTTTTGTGGATCCTAGCACTTATTATGTACATTAAAATCCCGAGAACGATTCTTCGGCCAAGGAAACTGGGAAATAATATTGTCGATCTTTATTGAAGGAAATCAAAGAGCTCGTTGTAGAAATTGTCGGACGGGAACCGCTATATACAGCAGACAAATTTGGTAGAAGATCTGAAAGTAAGTTTAAGCCAAAGAATATCAGGCCTACCCGATTCGAGGTTAGAAACCCTAGCACAAGCCAGGTCGTTGCGAACGTAAGCACAAACGCCGCCATGGGGTCGAAAAGATGAAATGAGTTCATAACCTGGGAAAAGGAGGTGGTTGGTTGCTGTTTTGGGACTTATTTGGGTTTCGGTAAGAAATAGTATGTGGGGTTTGGTTTTTAAAAAATATTAGTAAAAATACTAAAATAGGAAAGCTCTTTATATGTATGTGTGTTCTATATACCTTATAAAAGTTATTTTAAAAATAAATTCTTGGTCTAGATAATAAATTGTGCGGAAGTACCACTTAAACAAAATTTTGCTTTAAAATCTGTTGGGTAATTTTTTGACTTTTATCAAAATAAAAAAAAATAAGTAATAATTAAATTAAATACAAATAATATTAAATAATTACGGGGTTATAAACCGTTTAAAAATGTTTAAAATATAAGGTGACTCAAAAAGTTAATAAGTTTATTTAAAAATTTAATTATTTAAGTGAAATAAAGCCTTTCAATTATTAAGCATATCTGCTAATCATGTTTATTTCTTATTAATAATTTGGACTGTTACCAAACTAACGTTCTTTAGGCGCTTTATTTTTAAGAAATGTAGGTAAGTAAACATGTAGACAAAAAAAGTTATTTGTTAGTATATAATTTTGCAATATCTCTGGACACAATAATACAATGTCTTGTGTTTTTTAATAGTAAATAACCTTATTTTAATAAAAGGTTTATATTTCTATTATGGATTTTTTTAGAAAGTTAATATTATTTATAACAATTTGTATTTTTTATATGCAATTATTTTAAAAGGCGTTTTTTACCATTCATATTACTAGTAGATTTTGTATTTGAAACAGATTTAATGGTTACTGATCATTTATGGAAATTGAATACCCATAACTAACTTAAACATTTATTTTTAATAAAAAATATTTTCAGTTTCATTTGCTGCGCAAGGCAACAATTTTTTTACAATTTAATTGGGATTTAAAAGCCTGCAAAATCTGCCTCTAAAAATCACAAATTTTGCTGTTATCCAGCAAATCATGTTATAAAAATAGTATTATTTTCTATTTTTCCTTCTAACGTGAACAAACTGAGAATTCCTATAATTATGTTGTTTGTGTTCGAAGAGGCTTTCGACGAAGCCATATCACATTTCCGCAAGGAAATCTGAAAATCCCTTTTTTATGGGTCATTTTCTCATCTAACACCGATATAAATTTATGAAGTGGATGGTATTTTAAAAGAATAATTTTAAATGATTTGTTATATATTGAGTTGCAAAACAAATAAAGTAAATTAATTAACTTTTTTCTATTAATTATTTTTAAATGAAGGAAACACAGTTTAGGTTACATAACTAATAATAAGCATTTCTTTAAAATTGTTAGACAATGTTATGGTTTCAATAACACTAAAATCTGGGACTTTCATTGTCATTATTTGTTAATTGAGACACAACGTTTCGGTTAGTGATGTATCTCCAACCGTTTTCAAGTGATTGAAAACGGTTGGAGATACATCACTATCCGAAACGTTGTGTATCAATTAACAAATAAAGACAATGGAAGTTCAAGATTTTAGTGTTATTGTAATAATAAGCAGTTACGACGCGGCCTAAAGTAAACATTACTGCATGCTTTACTATAGTTATGACCCCGATTTTTTATAATCAGCTACTTACACCCAAAGAATGGCATCATTTAAATAAAAATATATATTTTAAAATGTTCCTGTTGGGTATACCTGCCAGACAAGTTTTTATACAATGAGGCCGCTTCGCTCCTGGTCTTAGTATATAGCGAGTAAGTGGACTCAGTCCTATTAATCTCTATCTATCGCCTGACAGAAAAAAAACCCCTAAAAAAATCTATACACTTATCTAGGTTTTGGCGGCAGGTCCGCCACCATTATTAAGATACAGTTAAATAAAAAATAAAATATAAATTAAAATTTAATTTGCAGAAATGTTGTCACAAAATTTAAAAAAATATATAGTCAAAACAAACCAATTTGTCCCTGATGACAAAACGTTATAAATAATAACTAAAAGTTCTTAGAATTTCTTTCATTTAAGTTTATCTCGATAAATGTGACTTGTCACCGAAACGTAGATATGTGTGTAAATTTTTTGACTTTTTTGTTCTTTTTTTCTGTTTAAAGCGATCTGCTCAGAGGGGCTATAGCCCGGGAGTAGGACCAAAGCGGTCCCATTGTACCCAATAAGAACTTTTTAAAACATGTATCCGCCTGAACATATCTACAATAAAAATACATAGGGTGATTCAAAAACATATCCCATCGCTTAATAAGACCCGAAATAAGCTTAACACGTTAAATGGATATAGGTCCAAAACAGCCTCATTTTTGAGATACAGGGTGTGCAAGAAACATTTTCAGAGTTAAGATTTTCCTTTTATATACAAATCGGGTTTTTTAAGTTAAATAAAACTTGGCACAGCCAACTAACAATACGTGGCGTAGCTTCTTGCAATTTTGTTTTTTTTATGTCATTATTTCGTCATAACTTTTTAAGTATTTACAATATTGATAATTTGGTACATAATTCTTATTGTCTTTTTAGTTTTACATAAAAAGGTGCTCTTGAAATAGTTTGATAAAGTTAACGGCTTTTAAGATATTCTAATTTTAAACTTACGTGCTTCGAAATATAATATTTAAAATTATTAACAATACTATTTTCACAAAAAATCCACAAAGGTGGATTAAATACATGAATTAGAGCAAGCGACGTATGATTCTAAACATTTTTTGTAAAAATTACAATAATTGTCTTTAATTATTTTTAATGTTATGCTTTCCGTTTCACGCAAGTTTAAAATTAGAATATCTCTGTTAATCTGTTAGATTAATCGGGTTTACACAGTAGCACCTTTATTGTGTAAAGCTTAGCAGGTCAAAGGAATTATGTACTAAATTATGAATAATAATAATACTAAAAATTTAACGACGAAATGATTGTAAAAAATTTAATACAATTGCCGAAGGCTACGCCACTGCTCTAAATAGTAATAAAAGTTGCTAATTGTTTAGATGTATGGCTCTACCTGTTTTTAATCATAAAAATCATAAAAATTAAAAAATAGAGATCATGACATGTTTTTTTTTGCATTTTGTTCTATTTTACGGCGGATTTAAAGTTATTTTAGGAAAAATCCAAAAAAAAGAATGTCGGAGTTAATTTTAATTTTTAAAATAAAAAATTGGTATTTTTTAAGATTTTTGTCAATTAAATGCATCCACTTAAATTTAGCAATTTCTAGTAATTTGTTTTATATTCTACGTATAAAGACAAATAATTTGTTTTTTAAAAATATCAATTTTTGGATATTTTAAATATTTTTTTAAAAAAATTTGTTGAATCTAAAAATTGACATTTTTCATTTTTTAAATTATTCTATTTTTGATGAACTTTAAGAATAAAAATATTTGACAACTAAAAAAAATATTATCCTGATTTTACATCCTAAAAAAGTGGGACCACACGTCTAAACAATTATACAAAAGTTTATCATTGAAAGGTGTATTTTAGCCAATATTCTAACTGTGCTAAGGTTTATTTAAATCAAAAAATCCGACTAAAAAATAAAAGAAAAATCCCAACTCTAAAAATTTTCTGTTACACCCTTAAATATCTAAAAAATTTGGCCGTTTTGGACCTATATTTACAAAACATTTTTGTTTTATTTTTGTCCAAAAAATTTCCCATTAAGCCATATGTTTTTTGGATCACCTTGTTTAGTCAAATAAACCATTAAAATATTTGGTCATTTTGTAAATAATCTACATAAACCTAAATAAAGTGGTTATGTAACTATAAATGTTTTTTTCTTAACACATTTTTATGCTTGTTTTGGTAATTATTATAAAAAACATCCCCAATTCAGAATTAAATATAGTGGGCATTTTGAGTCGAAGTATGCACCATTTTTATTAATAAGTTGTATGTTATGATATTCTTTCATGACACCACAATACCTGTTAAAAATTGTATTTAACTAAATAACCAAAAATTATTTTGATCTTGCGACAGTTTTTCCTAAATTTCCCTGATAATTACCTTTAGTTTCTATAGGTTTTATAGAAAGTAAATATTTTAAAAAACTTTTTTTTAAATTAGAAAAAAATAACAATTTAAAAAAGTAGGTTTTAAAATTGAATATCTAATTTAATAATCGTCATCATTAAAAAACAATAAATAAATACATTTTTTTAAATAGATTGGATTTCTTATTGTATATGTTGTTGCCTTAATAAATCTAATTTATTAGCAATATAGTGGGCATTTTGGGTCGAAGTATGCACCATTTTTATTAATAAGTTGTATGTTATAATATTCTTTTATGACACCACCATACCTGTTGAAAATTGTATTTAACTAAATAACCAAAAATTATTTGATCTTGCGACAATTTTTCCTAAATTTCCCTCATAATTACCTTTAGTTCCTATAGGTTCTATTAAAAGTAAATACTTTAGAAAACTTTTATTTGGATTAAAATTGAATATCTAATTTAAAAATCGTCATCATTAAAAAACAATAAATAAATACATTTTTTAAACAGATTAAATTTCTCATTGTATATGTTGTTGCCTTAATAAATCTAATTTATTAGCAATATAGCAAGAGTTTAGTGATGTGACCTTATAAATTATTATTTTGGTAAAATACCACATTTTCATGTCATTAGAATATTTTATAAAACGTTATTGTTTTTATCACATTACTAGAATTTATCAATTGAGTAAAAGGCATTTTCACAAAAAAAAGTTTACATTACTTAACTCATTTCTAAAAAACTACGCCACAGAAAATTTTATTATCTATAATAATACATACTAGCAAGCAGGTTGGTTAAATTTTTGGTAAAATAATGGTAAACGGTTTGTAAACTTTTTAACAAAATAACATTATCTACAAGAAAAAGCATAGAATCCAAATATACAAATTTATTAGTGTCAAAATTTTATTATTTTTAATACATTTTTACCACTCCCTTTCTGTTTTTTTGTTGTAAAGACATTCCTGATATAAGAGTGAATAAAGAAATGGTATACTGGAAATGCTGGATTAGTTCTTATTTCATTTAAAATTACCCCTATGTGTATAAAGACATTAAGAGATTTATAGAATTCAATTATACAAATTTATTAGTGTCAAAATATTATTATTTATAATTATATTTTTATCACTACCTTTATGTTTTTTTTGTAAAAACATACTTGATTCCAGAGTAAATAATGAAATGGTGCGCTGACAATGCTGAATTAGTTTCCACCTTAGGTATTTAAAATCATCCTTAGTGTGTAATAGCATTGAAAAATCTTAAAAGCGACAGTCTCATTGATGCCCTTCAGTCTAAGCGTCTATCCATCTTAAGACCTAGAATGATTAGATGTTCTACAGATTATTTCTTCATGTTTATACAAAAAGCTTAAGTTTTTCTTGTTCTGTTGGTATCTACTAGACTAGAAGTAACCGTCGATAATGTTTACTGAACTTTAACCGATAGCAACTGCGATGTGTCCTCACTGAAGTTGAGTGGAATATCGTCAGAGCAATGTACGGGCCAGGTTCTGGACCCAGAGTATAGATCTTGTGCAAACAGAGAATCAATTGCCCTATACAAACTTACAGAACGCGAGTACCTAACGGGGATTTTTGAGATACTTTTATTTCTAGACATTAGCACTTTCGATCAGACTCCGTTACGCGCTTAGTTCTGCAAGTCAAGTAATATGCAAGTAGCTTCAATTTAATATATTCTAAATCATACATTTTGGGCTATACTTTTTTATGATTTTCACTTGCTTATTATTATTTAAAAAATCTAAACCTTTTATTAGTGTGTAAAAGCTTTTTTGGTGGCCTTTTTTTAATTCAGCGTGTCTACTGGACAAAATACACTGTATCATAAAAAAGATCACAAGTCTGCAATACAGAATATTTTCAATAATGCAGCTTGCCCATAGCTCTTTTATTTACCTTTTTTCACTATTAAGAGACAATAATATCGAGGCATCTTTTTATTTGGAAAACATAATATTTTAAAACACTTTATGATATAAAACAAAGTCTATAAAACCTGTTTCATCACAGAAATTGAAATCTAATCATTCTCTAAAAATTCCTATTATTTGAATACATGCTCTACAATATTTTTATATTCGGGTTTTAACAAGTTTATAACCTAATATTTATGTAATGTTTTGAGAAGTTATTTTTTAAACTATTTTATTAATTTGACGTTGATCTCTCAAAATTTTAAAGTTTTAAAGGTGTAAACGTGCAAAAATCGCTTTAACTTTAAGGTAAAATTAAGATTATAATAACAATGGACCAGGTATTAAAATTAAAAATTTAAATAATCGATTTTGTTTGTGATAATCACTCTTACAAATAATTTTAGCGACCACAAATCTTAAAAAGAACTTTTATCTGTGGTTGAAAATAAAGAGGGTTAAAATGCATGCAGATTAGGTAAATCCATGAATAGTGGCTCTATTAAACTTCAAATTTTGTCTTAAATGACTAGGTAAAATATACTGGAGATTAAAATTTTAGTGGGTTAATGTGGGCTTATGTAAAGCGCGGGTAAATAATTTGAAAAGTTAAAATGAGTTTCAATAATTTATAAAGAGTACTAATCTTTAATATGATACGATATAACACGCACCTAATAAATACTAATAAAGACATTGTATTCTTTTTTTTACCAAAACAGTTTATAAAAACCAAATTTTATTGGGATAAGTTAAATGTTATTGTTAAAGTAATGAATAAAGAGAACAGTAATTAACATATTAAAATAGTAATTATAAAGGTTCTCGCCCATTAGCGCGACGCGATTAAATGCATCAGGGATACTTTACATGTAATTAAACTGAAGCCCGCCCATCTAGGCGATGCGACGCGGCGCGACGCGACGCGACAACTCAGACAAGTCGGTAGAGCAAGCAAGTGACAATGTCGCGTCGCGTCGCTCTAGTGGGCGAGAACCTTGATATTAAATAATACTTGCCAATGTTTCACAAGAAATAGCTATTAACATCAGTATTTTGATAGTAGTCATAATATGCAAAATATTGATTTACACTTTTTATGACTAAAACTTTGTAGGTAAAAATATTTACAAATGTCACCAAAATAATTATTAAAAGTGTTTGTGTTATTATAAACCTATGCACACTACCCGAAAAAAAACACATGTCGGTGAATATGGTTCAAAATACCTTAAAATAAACAAAAGACAGGGAACAGGTTCTTCGGAATTATTTTTAAAATTTTGTAATAAACCTTTTGTAGATAACTGTGGTTAAAAAATGACGAATTTAACCTAAACGGTTTAAAAGATCATACGAGTAAAGTAAAAAATTAATTTTTATTAAATAAACATTTTTTTTAATTTCTTATAAACAAAAAAAAATGCTAAAAAATTGTTACGTGATATTTAAAATATTATTTTACAGTTTAAGTACTTATTTTACTGTAAACGAACTAATTACAGTCTAACTCAAATATCTTAACTTACCATTGTGGCATAGTGCTCAGTGACCCAGCCAAGCTCGCGGGCAACCCGGGTTCGATTGCCGAAGCCGAAGGACATAAATATTTTAAAAGGAAATTGTCAAAAGATGGCATATTAGGTGTTATTGTATTTAGGATGTCATTTTCTATCAAACAGGTAAAAAAATACAAGGCGTTTCATTTATAACTCAAAAGTTAAAGTTATTTCCGGTGAAACCGAAAATCATTAGGAACAATTAAATACACATTTTTACGTCATATATCGACACGCCAAATTTCATTTTTCATCTTAAAAAATATAAAAGTTATGGGGAGGAACCACCTTTGAGAAATTTTTAGTTTTTGTATTTTTGCATAAATTAAAAAAATAATATTTTTTTACGAGCCGTAATAATGATTTCTAATTAAATAAAAAAATAAAAATGTATTTAAAATTTAATTTTGTAAAAATTTTAAAATCCATTAAATATAAAATATTTCAAAAAACAAGGATTTTTTAACTCATAGGGAACATACATAATTTACTTTTTCCTTAAAGCTGTATGACAAAATAAATTTTTTTAAATTGCCAAATAGTTAAATTAATAGATTATAATATATAAATAAAGAATAAAACAAAAGACAAAAGAGCATTCAGAAGTATTAACCTTTCTGTTGGCCATAGCACACAAGTCAGAAAAATTGTTTTGAAAGAAATTTTATAGGCCCTTTGAGAAATCTGATATAATGTTACAGAATCCCTGAAGATTAATTTAGATTTTTCTATTAATGTAGTTTTATAAAAATTTAATTTTCTGTTATACCTAGTTTATCTAGTTTATCATCGAGTAAAATAACATCTTTAATATTATAACTTATTTAAAAAAACAATACTATTTTTCTAGTCCTAAGGTACTCGAAATAAAAGTACATATATCATAGTGACTTTAAATCAAAACAATTAAAAGAGAGTAAAACTCAACAAGTTTTACATATTTAAGCACTAAAAAATATAAAACTGGTCACTAATTTAACTTGGCGCGATCTAAGTAGAAATATCGTGATTCACGAAATTCCTTTCTCTTTATCTCTATCCTCTCTCTCTCGCTCTCTCTCCTCCCTCTTCCTCTTTCTGGATAAGTAGCCGAATAGGACCAAAAATTTTTAAATTTAAAAAGAGTATTTTGGGATTATGGTCTGCATGGTCTAAAATAAGAGTTCTGTAAAAGCTCTTTATTCGCGGGTTATATGTTCCGTAAATATGCAGCGCTGTAACCGTAGATATAAAATGTGTATTTATATGAGATTATAGGGGATTTGTTCCTAGGTGATAAAATAAAAAACAAGTATACAAAAAAATTAATTTTATTGAAGTTTTTGACCATATCGATTAATTATTATCATCTGACTTAGGCAATGGTTAGAAGAATTTTGTAATTTTTTCTTGCTTGGCAGTTTTTAAAAGCTCCTTTAATTCAGACTAATAATTAGCAGTGGCATTAGCAATTTGCCTCTTAAAAATACGTTTCGATCCATAGACGGATCAATTTTCATAAAGAAATCTTAAAGCTCTTTTGCCATTTTTAAACCTTCACTAAGATTTTTCAAATTAAATGTCATGTTTTCCGTACTGGTTTAATGGTCTGTGAATTTAACATTTTTTCCAAGTTGATTTCAGTCAAATCTTCATCTTGCAATTCAAGCAACTTCTGAATGTCACTTGATTCTATCTGTTCGAACCCATCTTGTCTTATTCCATTTACAATTTCGGCTATTAGTCCATTTGACGACGCGTTTACAAAGGATATTCGGTTAAATATCTACATATTAGAATCCTTTTTATCAATGTGTATGTACCTATCTACCGATTAGATCCGCGAATAAAAAAATCTTTAGCCGCGAATATAAGAATTGGGTTTTTATTCCGTGAATAGTAAAAACGCAAAAAAAAAAGTAAGAAGCTTTAACTGTTTACCAAAGTTTACTTAAATAGTATTAGAAATTGAAAAAAACGCCACCTATGAAACACTTTAGATTAGATTAGATAAAGTAAAATTTTCTTTAAAAATATTATTCAAAATTTAAATTTTTATGTTACAGCATGTAAATTTAAACTATGGTTTAAAAAAATATCTAGTAACTGCAGCTTTCTGCGTATATAAAGATACTAACCCTTTATCACTTTCTTTTAACAAACATCCAACTGTTAAGAATTCTTGACAAAAGAATATTGTGTATTTCCATACACATTTTTTATTAAAGGAATAAAAGATACAAATTATTTTTTTAATTATTATGGGTTTTTACTAAGGAGCTATAGTTTTAGAATATGACATACATTTTTAGAATTAAAATGTATATTAATAAATTTGGCTCTAAGCTACAACATTAAAGGTACCATGCCGACCGTAACCCCCAAAATACAGTTTTTAAATTTAATAATTTTTGATCCATGTGTCCTCTTGGGCCGCCACCCGTTCTGAGACACGTTGTATATATAAATTTTTAGAATAAAATAATTTACAATAAAAAATAAAAAGGTGCATTTATTTAAATTCATAAATTTGGGTAATGCACAACTAAAACTCTTATAAACAGGAAAATCATAACCCTATCACGCGTTAAAAACTATGTGGCCGTTTATTTGCAGTTTTCACGTAAATACAAGGGGTGGCAACCTTGCGTCCCGATTTCCGGCTGGTACGAAGTTATGACTGAGAAAAGGCTAATAAGGGGGATAAATGCGGAATTGGGGATAATTATACTTTGTTAAAATAGGCTATGAGCAATGCAGAATAATTTTAAATTTTAATAAAAAAATATTTTTGTGCAATTCACTAGATAAATATAAACCTACTTATTTTCTAAGGTAAATATTATAAGCCAATATTACTTAATCAATTGTTACCCCATTTTTGATTAAAATTGTAAACATATAAATATATATATATAAATATATATATATATATATATATATATATATATATATATATATATATAATATATATATATATATATATATATATATATATATATATATATATATATATATATATATATATATATATATAATAAATATAACACTATAATACGTGTTGTTATCAGTCTTCGGACAGGAGCAATATTACCATATTTTGATTTTTTTTTTTTATTAGCTTACAGTTTTATTCCATTAGTAATGCTGAGAATTTAGAAATATTTTGCAAATTTAGTATCGAGTATAAAAGTATTATCTAGTCAAATGCATTATAATATAAGCATAAAAGTTTTATGTGGATGTAGTACTCACACTACCTTAGAAACAAAACAAGTTTGTTATGTAATTACCGTATTTGGTAGTTAGGGTGTTTTTTATCTTTTAAGGTCACCATGCGACTAACAAAAAATGTCTCACAGCTCGGGTAAAATGTTAACAAAGATTTTGACTTGTTTTTTAAATAAAGCAGTAAAATAAAATTTTACACAATATTTAACTTTGACAAAATGTATTCACGGTTCTTTCAGTAAAGTTCAGTTTCGCTTTAAATAACTCAAGGAGAAAAAATTATTTAGCTTTTGTTTAAATGCAGATATTTGTTTTCTATTTTTAAAAAAGTACTTTACTTTAAGTGTTTCGGTCTTACCTTCTTCCTGTTTAAGCCTTTTTGTCTGATCTGTTTACTTTCTTATTTCCTGGGTGACTGCATGGCTTGGGGCACAAACTGGAGTAAGCTGGTTACAAGTTTATTTTTAGTTCTTAAGCTGATCTGATTTTATAGGAGTTAGTTACCTTTGTCGCCGCTTGACCAATCCAGTGGATAATAATATTTATTATTCTTGTCGCTTTCTTTTTAATCTTTATAGCACAGTGTTGTATAATTGATGCATAAAATAACGTAGCAGGTTAAACAAAACGGCATTTTTAACCTTTTTTCATAGAAGCGGGTTCCGATCTAGTTGGTTTTCGAGAAAGCGATGTGTCATATTATGCTTTGCGTGGCCGAGGAAAGGTAGCTGAATACGACAATTGGACCAAAAATTTTTAAATTTGAAAACAATATTTTGGGATCCTAGTCTCCATGGTCTTAAATGACAGTTTACCGAATTTTACTCAAATCGGTATTTTACAAAGTCAATTAAATTATCCTATAACTGCAGTTTTCCGCGTATATAAAGATTCTGGCAGCTCTCTTTTGCTGCATAATATAATATAGCAGGTTATCCAAAATGTTTTTTTTTATGGGAGCGGATTCCGATCTAGTTGGTTTTCGAGGGAGCGATGTCATTATGCTTTACGAAAAGGTTCTTTCTTTTGGTCTCACTTTACAAAAAGGGTTCTCTAGTTTCTGTTCCAATAATTTTGTAATGGGACAGATTTGAAAAGAGAAAGTAGTTTTTCTTGTCTCTTATTTTTTCGCATAGTTTTTTCTTCATCTTTTTAAACAGAATTTAGTTTTTTATGTAACTGTTCTTAGATTTAAGGTAGGTTGCATGAGATCCACCCCGTTGGATACCGCCCCCCATCTTTATTTATGTCTTTTTACGTATTATTTCGTTTTACCGTTTATTACTTTATTATGTGATTTTTAAAACATTCATACTTATTTAAATTGTTAGGCAATATTGTAAAATTTAATGATTTAAAAGAAAAATGTTTTATTTGACGTATTTTTTTAAAACCTAAGGGGGTCGACGGACACCCCCTTGCCGGCGATCCTGAATTTAATAAAGGAAACTAAATATACACGAAATGAAAAATACTTAAGATATCATTTTTATTTAAATATCAATATTGACATTTGTTAGGCTTATTGTATGTATGTTACATAAAGGGCGAAGAATCAATCAGCTCGTAAAGCTGTCAGGAACGAATAGACTTTCCAAATGCTCCGACCGGACCGAAAAGGTATAATTGTGATCTTTTGTATTTCTTACCTCCCAAGTTATATCTACAGAATAGGTAGATAAAGTCTGCATTAGGTAGGCTTCGATACTACTACCTGTGCTATGCAGGCACGGTACAACCTTTAAGTCTGAAATCAAAGTTTTGATGGCCAAAGAATGTATTTTCATTTTTTATTATAGAACCAAGATTGGGTCGGGCGTATTTAAAAAAAAAAAAAATTTAAAAATTTTTTTCAAAAAAAAAAAAATTTTTTTTAAAAATTTAAGACAACAACAAAGTAATACAACATATAGGTATTTATTTAGAAAAAATATAATTACCAAAAGTTTGGGAAAAAGGGTATAAAAACATTTTTTTTTAGATTCAACAAATGAAGCGCATAAACTATAAAAAATAAAGCAGGAAAAACAACTTAGCCTTTAGATCCTAAAATGCTTAAAAAATGTTTAATTTAAATTTAAAAAAAGGCGTTATTAATTTACAAGAACCAGTATTCATTATTAATTTACTTTAAAATAAGGCCCTTTGGGGTTTGGGGTTTTTTTGATGCGAAACCTTTTTAAGTAAAATTAAAAGTTACCAAGTAAAATTTTTTTTAGAAACTGGTTTCTTTTTTTAATTTTTTGTTCGAATTAAAATAAAAAAGGGAAAAAATTTGTATTTTTTTTTATTAAAAAAATATTTGACTTTTTTAAAAAAAAACCACTTACAAAAATGATATTATATATTCAAGAATTCACTATTTTTAAAAAAATTCCCCCTTTTAATAATTAGTTTTTAATTTTTAAAAAATTGGGGTGGGGCAAGATACCTTTTTTTTTTAAAAAGTAGGGAGGAGGAAAAAACATTTTTTTGTTATTTTTTTGCGATTTTTTTTTCAAATAATAATGAATAAACACCTATCGCTTAGTCATTTTTTTAGTATCTTTTCCTGAAGCGAGTAAAAGCTTTTTGCAGGAATTTTTTAAATTATTTTTCAATGCATCTGTGATCGCTTGAAAAAAGATGAGGCTTTAATGACATTATAATTTTCTTTTTTCCCATTTTTTATAATTTTTTCGATGTCGAACAAATTGGGCCAGTGCTCGGGAAAAATGTTTTAAAAATATTTTTCAAACCAAACATCTTTGATTTCTTAATACGAGAATCAAAACGCGTTTTGCTCCATAAATTTTAGATTGAACTGACAAGGATGGGGTGACTAATTAGTCCGTTTTCCCTTTTTTTATCAAATACGATTTACTAGGTTTTGGACGGGTTTTTTTCTTCCCCTCATCCAAAACCAAGGGGAAAAAAAAAGTTCTTTGTTCCGCCAATTCTGAACCCCTTTTTCCAATTTTGGGATTTCTCACTTTTGACGACTTTGGGGAAAAGGATCAAAGAATAATTGAGTTCATCCCTTTTGGGGAAAAAGAGCGTTTGTAACCATTTTTAAAGTTTTCCGCACAATTCCATGGTAATTCCCCCCTGTTTTGCTTCGATTTGAATACGACGGATGCATTTTCTACAAAACCTTTTGGGCAGTGCCAGCATGTAAAACAATAAACCTGAAAAAAAAAAGTTTAGGTATTTTTAAAGGGGAGGTCTCACAAGGGTTCTTTCAAAAAAGTCACAAGATGTCTAGATAAATTCAAAACCCAGTACAAGACTACATTTTTAAGTTAAAGATGCTGCTTTGAACAGCAAAAAAAATCTTTTTTTTTAAAATCAACCAATCAACCAAAACCGGGCGCCCTTGGGGTTTTTAAAACCCCGCTAAAGTATTTTGGGTTTAAAATTTTTTTTTAAAAAACATAATTTTTTTTTTTTAAAATTTTTTTCCCCGCTTTTTTTTGGGTGTACTGGGAAAGGGAAGGGGGTCCATAATCTTTAAAATTTAAAAAAAAAAAATTTTAAAAATAAAAGCAAATAAAATTATAGTTATTTATCCCCACACTATTTTTCTTTTTAATAAATAAACACTTTACAAAACGAAATTTCAAAAATAATATAAAAAAAAGCCCAATACACACACTTTTTACAATACCTAAAAAAAATATCCCTAAAAGCATTAAAAATAATATATTTTAGAATTCAATGTCGACACGTGCAAAAGCCCCGAACACTTAAAAATAATGTATTATAAAAATAGGGGCCCTTTGTTTGCCACAACAGCTAAGCTAATCGACGTAACTATTTACCCAGTAAAGGAACAAAAATGAAACGGTCAAAATTAGAGGAAAATGAAAATTTTAGGTTAAATAATGTGAATATCAGATGTGTGTCGTTTTGTTTTAATTTACGAGGTCGAGTATTTGGGGGGCTAAATCGGTTTTGTAAAAAAAACGCCCCAAAAAAAAACTTTACAGTAAAACCGGGTATATACAGGCATTAGCCCTAACCAGTCAGCAGTAACACAGCAATTTTGTTTAGGCATTTTGTCTAATGCATCTACTTTTTTACTTGTTTCATTTGGGGCAGGGGGGTTTTTGTTAGGCGTAAAACCGAAATACATCCCAAAAAAAAATTTTAAAAAAAAAAATTAAACCCCCCCAAAAAAATTTTTTCAACAAAACAATCGCGAAAAAAAAATTTTAACTAACTTTTACATTTAAAATCTGTTACCTTAAAGGGTTTGCTAGGCTCGCGCGTTTAAATAGCTATAAACGGTATTAACCACGTGTTCTTTTACTATTTGATATAAATATTTTAAAAATTTTTAATTTTAAAATACATAGAAGCTTTTAAAAAAAAAAATTGTACCAAAAAATGGTTACCTTTATAATTTTTGGAATTCAAAAAATTAATTTATAATTGCTTGTAGCAGTTATTAAACAAAACTATTCTGCCAAAAAAATATTATTAGTAACTTAAGGGGAAAAAATTTAAAAAAATAGGGGGAAAAAAAAAATTAATAATAAAAGTAATTTTTTTTTCCCCCAGTTGTTTTCCCGATTACCTGTATACGGTTATTATTTAATTAGTCGGTACAATAAATAATAAACTAAAGTTTAAGCATAAAATTAAATTTCTTTTTTTACAATATTACAAACTTACTTTCCTTAAAGGGTTTCCCTAGTCAAAATTCGGCTTTTGTTTATTTTTCCCCCCGCAATACTACTTTTTTTAAACTAAATATACAAAACTAATAAAAATTTTTAAAAAAAAATTTAACGCAAGATTAGGCTGCATTTTTTTTTGTCGATGTGTGTATGTATTTCAATTATCCTGGGACATGCCTATCTGACGTTCTCCGGGTTTAGCCAAAAAAATAATCTTTAAATTTGTAGACTTGAGTGTGGTTTTTTAAAAAATTTATTGATAAAAAAAATGTTTGGGATTACATTATTTTTAAAAAATTAAACAAATTTTTTTAAAAATTTAAAAAAAGAATATGTAAAACAAAGGTTTTTTTAAAAAGAAGAAGAAAAAGAAAAAAACCCCCTTTCTACATTTTTTTAAGGGCATGGCATACATAACATGGGAATCTGGCTCTCGAACGTTTTTTTCAATTTGAGTATGTTGTTTTTTAGATCAATAGGAACATCTTTTTAAAAGAGACATCTTTGTGCAGGCCTATAAAGTGGCCCTTGAGAAGTGGAAGCTTAACCGTTTATTTTTTCCAATAAAACCCATAAAAAGAGTGAAATTTTAAAATCCAACGTAATATTATTTCATATATTTGTTTAGAGTTAAAATAATTTGACTAAACCTTTAACACATACAAGGTGGTCCAGTATCGAAAAAAATATGGATTATGCCAATAAAAAGTTAATATCGTGATATACATGATACATTTTTAAAATTTATACATTTCTGACAATATAGTAAGATAAATTTTAGTTAAAATATTTTTGGGTTTTTTGACCCAAAAACAGGAATATTTAAAAAAAAGATTATTTTTTTGTTCCCACAAGATATTTTGTAACCGATAAAGAGGTACATGGTTTTAAAAAACTGCACATTTTTCTGACAATTGTTTTTTAACAGAGGTATAATAAAAAATTTAATACCCAAACAAAAAAAAATTTTTGTGTACACCTACAGAGTAAAGTATTTAGGGGGTTTTATTTACCACCCCCTTTGGGTTTACTTATACCTATTTACCTATTTTTAGGATAAATCAAAATAACAATGAAAAATCTGTTTAATAATTTTAAGGCTTAAAAGGCTGACTTATCATCTAAATCCAACAACAAAATTATTTACATACTTGCTTGGGGAAAAATGATTTTTTTATTTAACACATACAGGGTGCTCCAGTATCAAAGAAATAAGCATGTTTATGCCAAATAATATGTTAATTTCATAATATATTTGTATATATGTTCAGAGAATTTTTACTTTTCTGTCAGTTTCTTGTGCCCTAAGTCAAAAAAGCAAGCTTATTTTGCGTGTTTAAAATTTTAAGCTAATAATCAACGAAATTAATAAATAATTTAATGAACAATATTAAATCATTAATAAATAATTTTACACCGACAATTTTTAAAAGACTTATCCTCAAAATATAGGTAAATCCAGGAGACATGGTGAATTAAACCTCCTAGATACTTTACACTGTCGGTGTACATGAAAATTATTTTATTATACCTCTATTAAAAAATTGCCCGAAAAATGTGCAGA